>PVJX010015827.1:0-41743 GCA_004027295.1 Dolichotis patagonum | reverse complement strand
CTCTCCTCTCTCCTCCCCCTTCTTGGGAAAGGTGCTGGGATCTGGAGGGGCTGCATTCCCAGGTGGGTGACCGTTTCCCCTGCCCGGCTCTCCGGGCTCCATGGGGTGCCAGGTGGGAGCTGGGGTGCCAGGGGGACAAGTGAAGGCAGCACGCTTCCGAACCTCGCCCTGTAGTCTCAGGACAGCCTCTGCGTGTCTCCAGCGAGATCTGGAGCCCGGCCTTCTCCACCTGTTGTGTTTAGTCCGCACACTTGGCTGCTCAACCTCCGGCTCCAGGCCGGCTTTTAAACCCGAGGCCCGCAGGAGCTGGGCTCACTTACGGCCTGCCGCCTCCGGCTCCTGTGACCCCACTGTGGCGTGTGTCCAGACTCAGTGGGGAGACCCTGGGTTTGGACAATCCTCTTCCAGATTTTTCTTCTTGCTCCTTGCTGTTAGTTATTCCACCCCGGTCCCTCCTGCTGAAATCCATCTCCCGGGAAAATTTCATGCAAAGATCTGAGCTGAGAGGCGCTGGCAGCTGACTGTGCTGGGTCAGACACTGCTGCTGGCAGAGTGAAGACAGGCGCACCCGATCCAAGGAGAGGGCCTGTGAGCTCCCGGCTCGCCACCCCTGCCCTTCTGCTCTCCTACTGCTCCACTCAGCCAGCCATGAGTCTGACATGCCGACCCACATTTTCCAGACTAGGAAAGGACTTCCTGGGGCAGTCATGTGCCTGCCTTTTGCCCCAGAGACCCACAGTGTGCTCACAGCCCCTACAGGTCCTCAACTTTGCTAACTCAGCCCTCCCACCTCTGCTTGGCTGCCCCTCCGCGGTGCTCAGATGGCCCAGGCTGTGCCCAGTGTGTCACTCCCCAGACGCTACACACACACACACACACACACACACACACACACACAGAGTTAACGAAGTTCTTTTCTGAACATCAAGTCCCAGTGGACACTTAGGCGGAGCCCTACAGAGGCAACTAGCTCTAATTTTTTTCCAAGACCTTTCTTCTTCTGGAGAATTGGGTTCTGGTTTCTTGGCTTTCTAATTTGCATAAAAAGTTTTTCAGAGACCCAAAGGAACTTCTGTAGGAAACCAGAGCTGAGAGATTGATTTTCTGCCTCTTTCCCTTCCTTCCTTGGTTCTTTCCTCCTTCCTTCCTTCCTTCCTTCCTTCCTTCCTTCCTTCCTTCCTTCCTTCCTTCCCTTCCTCTCTCCTACAAACCACTGGGAAGCTGCTTACATCCCTAGGATCCCGGGGCTGCAGGGCCAGGGCAGGGGCCAACCCACTGCACTGGCCACGCCACATTTCAGTGGGGTACCTGGATCTTCACCCAGTGCAGAAATCTGAACTCACCCCCCTGACTTTCTGACGTGGAGAACAGTGGTGCCAATGCTTTTGACAAATAGCACCAAGGGGTCTAATGGGTCGCTGGGCGACTGCTGGTTCGGGCCTCGAATTTAACGGCACATTGACCAATCCCTACCTTCTTATCCAGCTAGGAAGCTCATGACCAGGAATCTGGAGTTTTAATTTCCTTCCTGGAAATTAAATTGGTTGCACTAAGGATTTAGCGGGGTCTACCCAACCTGAGACTGCAGTCCTGAGTTGGGCCTGGGGCTGGCCCGGACACCTGGCTCCTTGCTGTCCAACCCATCCAAGCTGCCAGTGCTGACAGCCGGGCTAGAGCGGCCCACGTCACCTCCCGGACCCCACCCACTGCCCTGCTCCAGCCCTGGGCATCCGGGGCCACGATTTTGCACAGATCGTAATTCCCTTAAAGAGTGAAGTCTTCTGTCAGAGGCCTGCAGAAGCCTGTGAGCCAAGAAATGCTTGCGCAGGTCCCTAAGCCGGCACCTCGGGGAGTTCCTTTCCATGAGAATGTAGATCGGTGCCTGGCAACTGCTGGGAGAGCCTACACCAGGCAGGTGCCTCCTCTGAGACAAGGACAGCCTGCTCACTGTCACCCGAAGTGCCTCTGAATTGTCAGAGGAGCAAAGGAGGCAACAAATTATTTTCCTTTTTTGCCCCTTAATTATCCTACTGTTGTCCTCTAGGCTCAGGTTTCATTTCACAGGTGCACAGATAGCGAAGGCGGATTCCAGGTCCACTCAGGAAACTCTGCTGGGGACTCCCCTGGACTCTTTCTGGGTAGTTTGTCAGCCTGGGGAAATGACGCTGCTTCTCTAAGCCCTGTCCGGGCTGCAGGACACTGGCTCTCTCCTTCCAAGCTCCACCATTGGGGCTTTGCCAGTTAGCGCCTACACAGGGGCCAGTTCTAGACCTGTGGCCTGCTGGTTGGAGTCTAGGTGGAGACGCCCTTCCCTTCTCGCTGTGAGGAGTTGGGGGGGGGCGTGACTTCCGGAGAGTCTTTAGAAAGAAGGGGAGGCCTGAGCCTCAGGGACTGGCAGAGGAGCTGAAATATCCAACCCCGGTGTGCCGTGCTGTGGGCTTTGAACCCTCTGTGAGAGCCAAAGGCCCTCCTGTGACCGTTGCAGGAGTTTCTGCCAAGTCCCTGGCTCTGGGCCTGGTTTGGTCTGGTGGCAAGTGGATGGCACCAACAGGAGACCCTTAGTCCACATTGAGAGCTTGAAACTCCTGGGTCAGATTTCTAGAGCACTGGCCAGAGAAAATGTGGACTCCGGAGGTCTTTGGAAGGGGCCCAGCTGTTCAGAGCCTCAGGGTGACCACGTACCCACCTCCAGAGCTACAGGGTCCTCCTGTACCTCCTGTGGGTAAGCGTGCAGCTGATTCTCTGACCGTACAGAAACCTCTGAGCCCTCAGCAGGGGAAGGCTTGGGAAGGTGGAGAAAGTGAGGCATCTTCCCATCCGGGAGCTTCAGGCCGCCAGCATTCACACAGGCTCAAGCTAGGTGCCTCCCACTTTTTACATTTTTGTTACAATTAGCAACTGGTTTATAAATGTACTACTGGACGAGAACCTGCACACACTGGAGAGTGGTCTCAGTATCCCGGGGGGAGTTGGGGATGAGGAGGGTCTGCAGCAGCCTGGGAGAGAGAATGCACTGCCAGAGAGCACAAGATCAACACTGCTGAACAGCCTGGAGACCGAGGCTGGGCTCAGAAACACATGAGGCCAGCCCTGGTGTTTCTGGGGGTTCCCTTGAGCTGAGTTTTGAGCCCATGTTTGCCAGGTGGAAATGCACATTAGGTATCTTCCTCCCCAGTAAGCACCCTACAGAGTGCTCTGTTGGCCTCTCTCTACCTTTTGGAGGTAGAAAACTTGGAAAAAGTCTAGCTCCTCGGATATTGTTCATGAGAAGTGGTCTAGGAAACAAGGACACAGACTTTGGTGGCTGACTCAAAAAGGAAGTGAGACCGTTTCTCCCCTGACAAATTGAATCATTTTATGTGAAACTAGGTTAAACAGGGCTCTATTCCAAACAGCTTCTCCATACTCTGAAAGCATATGCCCTTCCCCGGGGTGGATGGATGGATGGGGAGCGGGTTTCCTAGAGTCCCCACAGGCCTGTCTCAGCTGCTCTTTGGGTCAACTGAGCCTTTGGACATCAAGCCTAGGAGAAAGCTTGCCTGTTTTCTCCCCTGGGAGTGTTTTGTTGTTGTTTTGTTTTTTTCCTGAAGGCTGCCTTGGGGACTGTTGGACAGCTATACTTTATGCCCACCCCTTCTTGCCTTCAGAGTTTGCTTTCATTAGGGGGTGGGCAAGTAGGGTTGGGGGCCTGAGTTCACATCAAAATTGTCAAAGGAAGGGGAGGGGGACAGAGAGAGAGTGTGAGCAGTGCAGAACTCCAGGGTAGGAAAAATTAAAAAAAAAAATCGTAAAAGGAAAAGGGGGAACTTGAAGCCCAGAAGTCATTGTTTCCTTTATTTCAAAGGGAAAAAAACCTGCCCGATTCTCATCCTTTTGATTGATTAAGGCCCTGAATACCTCGAGGCCCCGGAGTGACAGTCCCTGAATAGACTTGAGCGAATAAAGCGCAATGCAGAACGCGGGGCTGGCACTCGGGGGTGTAAAGGAGGCGAGTTCGCTGGCACTTACCAAGTTATAAATAAAGGGCTATGCACAATGGTACCTTCTCTAAGGACAGACAGTCTTTACAACACTCCTGGCGTCATATCCTGCTGGGGACACTTCAGCTCTTAGCCAAGACTTCACTCCTTTTATTTTTCCAGCAGTTTAGTCTGAATGCCATAATAAATTCCTGAGAACAAACGCCGCAGCCGGGCAAAACTTTACATATAGATGCATCTCTGCGTCAGGGATCTCCACGTGGAGATTTAGAATCCCAGCTTCTCGGAGCAGTTTTTAAATCGCGAAAATGAGATCCCCTCCTCAAGTAACAATCCTAGAATCCTAGCGTCTAGTCGCTGGCTGCCTGGGTCTCAAGAACCTCACTCGCCCCCACCCCTAGATTAAGGAGACAAAAGAACATTATAGGGACCCCCTTCGACTCTCCTTGGGAGGAATCCCGCAGGAGGATACCCTAGCAAGCCCAGGCTAAGGGGTACTGGGCAGAAAGGCGGGGAGAGGGGGCGGGGGGGAGCATAATTCTCTGGGGGTCCCAATGCTTTCTTGGAAGAAAGGCGCTCCCTGCAGGTAGTAAACCCCGAGAGAGCCCCGCAGGTGGAAGGGGACACCTCGGGACAGATTGAGGAGCCAGAGACAGAGAAATGCAAACACAGAGACTCACGGAGACACCGAGGGGCAGCAGCAGAGACCCGGCCCAGAGAGTGACAGGCAGAGCCGGAGCCACCTCTCCACCCTCCGCGGCTCTCGTCACCCGCGGGTCCGCCTCGCGCTCTCTCGGGAAGGGGCGCACGCGGGTCCCCGTCGGGGCCGGGGAGGCCTGGGCGCCGTCAGGGATGGGAAGAGAAAGTGGCCGCCGTCGCCCAATCAGCGCGTGTCTCCGCCACCCGGGACGGTCTCCCCGTCGGCCAATCGCAGCGCAGGGCTCCTGACCAAGCTTTGGGCGAAAGAACTAATAAATGCTCCCTGGCCGGGATCCCCGCACTCGGTGTCACGACGGGAGGAGACTCGCCGCGCTGCAGCCGCGCCCCCTCCCCGCCGGCCGCGGCGCCCCGAGCCCCCGCCAGCGCCCCCGGCCGCGGGGCGGTCCGCCCGGAGTCGCGCCCAACTTTTCCGCCCTGGGCTTGGGGTCCCGGCCTCGGGGCCTCCCGCCCGCCCGGTTCCCGGGTCTGCTCTCCCGCCGCCTCCGCCGGGGAGCTCGCCGCCCTCCTCCGCGTCCCGCCCGCTCTCCGCAGCCCCTTTGGGGAGGCGCCCTCCGCGCTCCGGAGCGTCCCCGGGGTCCCCGGCCGCGCCGCTCTCGCCCGTCCTCGTCGCCTGCACCTGGATATAATTTCCGAGCGGAGCTGCCCGCAGGATGACCACGCTGGCCGGCGCAGTGCCCAGGATGATGCGGCCCGGCCCGGGGCAGAACTACCCGCGCAGCGGGTTCCCGCTGGAAGGTAAGGAAGCGCCGCGCGCCTGGGTCCGGGCCTGGACTCGGCCGCCCGCCCCGGGTCTCCACCGCCTGAGGCATCGGGGAGCCGGGTCCCCCAGCAGCTCCGTCCCCGAGAAGCGAGGGCTGGGGCCAGGCCCGGCGTGATTTTCCGTCTGCAAGTGCAGCGCTGCGCTCTCGGCAAACCCATGCGGAGCGCGGAGGCCAGGCCTGCCCCGGGCCGCTCCACCCGCCCCGCCGCGTTGGAGAGGAGGCGGTGGGAATGGGGGCGACTCGCTTCGGAGCCCCGCAAGCAACTTCGCCGCACTCTGTCCACCCAAAGCCATCTCCGAACTGTCGCAGCTGGGGCTCCGTGTGCGAAATTCTAGTTACTTTGGGAAGAATTTCCTGATGGTGGCTGACGCAGCGCGCGTTATCTTAAATTGAATTATTAGTTATTATCGATTCTAGTTCCGCTCAACTTAGTCTCCAAGTTCCTATAACTTGTTTGGAAATCTGCTTTCGGGTTTCCCTGGAGATTCTGGGAACCCCAGGGGGGTAGGAGGCTGTGCTAACTGGAGCCCTTCCGAACAATTTGCCAACATTGGGCGCCCAAGGAGGGATTCCGGCGGCCCCAATGGGGAGTGGGTTGACCTCAGGCCACCTCTGTCCAGAGGTGTAACAGGTGACAGGCGCTGCCCCCTTTCGGGATCCTCTCTTTCTCTCTCTTGGCAAAAGACAAGACAGAAACCCCGAGGACTGTCAGCTCCCCCAAGACCCCCGGGGCAGCTCCACTGGGTCTGGTTTGGTGGCAGCTCCTGACTCTAGAGCAAGGCAGACTCTGCAGGGACCCCGCGGTCTTGCTCTGGCTTGCCTGTCCTCGTGGGCCCACGGGGAAGACACCTCTGGAGCGAGTTACCTTGCCCCAGTTCCTCTCTGATATGCCCCTGAGTTGCTTAGTGTTTTGAACAAACCAGACTTAAGGAGGGTTTGGGGTCGGGGGGTTGGAAGTGGAGCAGTTTCAGCGATGGAGGTGTCACATGTGGACTGGACGGAAGAAAGCAAAACGAGGTAGGTTCTTCCTCACCGGACTTTCTGTTCTCCCAAAGTGACTGACTCTCTGCTTCTTTCTCTTTGTCGCCTTCTCCTGCCAGTTTCTACCCCGCTTGGCCAGGGCCGGGTCAACCAGCTTGGCGGGGTCTTTATCAACGGCAGGCCCCTGCCCAACCACATCCGCCACAAGATCGTGGAGATGGCCCACCACGGCATCCGGCCCTGCGTCATCTCGCGCCAGCTGCGCGTGTCCCACGGCTGCGTCTCTAAGATCCTGTGCAGGTACCAGGAAACGGGCTCCATCCGTCCTGGTGCCATTGGCGGCAGCAAGCCCAAGGTGAGCGCTGGCCTTGGCCCTGCCGCCTGAAGGCCTGCAGTCCCAGATGGGGGAGGAAGGAAGGGCTGGGAGCTAGGGGTGCTATGCAAGCTTCTGAGGGAGAACACCTGTGTGTGTGTGTGTGTGTGTGTGTGTACACGCGCGTGCCCTTGTGTGTGTTTGGACAGTGGACTCAGTTGTGGCCTGATGCTGATGCTTCTTGAGGAACTATGGGAAATCTCCAGCTTCTTTTGCAAAGGAAAAATAACATTTTTTGAATGTCTGGGAACTCTGGGTTTCTCATCAAATTACTTTAGCAAATACTAAACTCACAGAGCTGTAAGCCGGTGAGCTCCTCCTACCTGTTACACTTCCTTCCTCAGTTCACTTCCCAGCCCCCACCCACTGTGCTGCCCTTTCCCAAAGGAATCTAAGGAGTTTTTTTTTTTTTTTAAACTGTTTCTACCCCAACCTCGGTCCCCTTCAGTGTAAATTGTTTTCTAAAAGCCAAAAGCCAGGGCAATTAGTTTTCTCTCTAATAAGCCTGAGGACTCTCAGTGTTTTAAATAAAAGCAGTTCAGTGCTATCCTCGAACTATTTTGGTTCTTCTTAGGGGCGAGGCTCACGCAGGGCCCGTCTTTGCTACTGGTTTGAGGAGGAGCCAGTCTGACTTTTCAGCTTCTATGGGGTAAAGTCAAGAGGGTTACAGCACAGTGAAGACTTCCATGTCTAGTCCTTTCTATTCTGTCCCGAACCCCTTGTTAACCTAAGAATCTTTGGAAGCACTTTTTATTTGAGTGCGGTTGAGGTGAAGAGCCAGTCTCTCAAATTATCCATACTTGCTTTCGACTGTAATTAAAAACAAACAAAAAACAGGTACTAAAACTTTTGTGTGTACACCCATTCTTCACTTTAGCTATAATCTTGTTGCCCCTTTGGCACGGCACAAGTTGCCGATCTAATTTGATGTTTCCAGCCCTTCTTTCAAGCATTTCCTTTTTTAGTTTCATTTTCGTGTTGCCTCATTGTAAGGACTTGCCTTCTTTGTTTCCCGGGATTAGAAAAACACAGCCTCCTCCCCTAGATGTTCTTGTTCTTTATTTAACCCAGTTGTCTGAATTTATCTAGGCAGGTAGAGGGTCCTGGGGCTGCTTCGGAGTGGATCACTTCCTGCCGGCCTCCATCTAAGTGAACTGCCTCAGAAAGTTGAGATTGTTTGGCTAAGAAAGGGGGGCGGTGTGCTTCCCAGGGGATGCAGCCTGGAGCTTCGGGACAAGACCGGAGGCAGTGGGACCGCGGTGCCTGGCCCAGAGTACCCGGTACCAACGCCAGCCCGTGTGTTCTCTTAAAGCAGGTAACAACGCCTGATGTGGAGAAGAAAATTGAGGAATACAAAAGAGAGAACCCGGGCATGTTCAGCTGGGAAATCAGAGACAAATTGCTCAAGGACGCAGTCTGTGATCGGAACACTGTGCCCTCAGGTACTGGGCCCATCAGCTTCTCCCAGAGGCCGGACCATCGGTCAGTGGCTGTTACCCGAGGGGGTCTTCCCAGCCATAATCGCCCCAGTTATGGAGGCCACCTCTACAAGGCCCTGAAACATTCACAAAACACAGGTTTCTGGGGGTCTGAAGACCTCAGGGTGAGGTGCGCTTCCCAGGGGAAGAGGCTTTGAGAGACGACACCGAGGGCTCCCCAAAGAGACTTTCCATCCAGGAGGCAGAGCAGAAAACGCGAGACCGGGAGGCCAAGCCTTTATTAATATTGATGTCCCCTTTTAAAGGGAAACAAGTGTTTTGGTAACCACAACTGGAAGGAGGCTGGCCAAGCCGGCTGAGACCTTGCCATGTGCTGAAAGGAGGGCAGCGAGTGCAGGTCACCCCGATTTTCCTTGAGAGTCCCAGGGACCTTTGGGAGCCGCGGCAGCCTGGGGGAGGCGGAGGGAGAAGGATCAGCACAGGGCCAGCGCCAGGGCGCGCGGCGAGTTTGTTTTCAATTAAAAGGAAAACTCCCTTTTTCCCCTCTGTGAGAACGATATATTTCAGAGCATGGATTTGTTTACTACACTGGAATCTGGAAAAAATAAATGAAGGAAGAGTGCCTTTTCTTTTGATTTTTACAGTAGGAAACGATTCTGCAGTTGAAATTTAAGTCCTGTTTTAGAGGCTCCAAAAGTTGATTTGGAAGGGACAGGTCTTGTCGCTTAAAACCGGAACCGCGGGGCCCAGTGTCTTCAGGTGGGGAGGAGACGGGGGTGCAAGGTGGGCTGGAGGAACAACTCTCGGGGTCGGAGCCCTGGTGCCCTGGAGCCCTGGGTGCCGAGTGAGGAAGGACCCATTTCCTGCTGGTCCTGGAAGGACCACGGAAACAGTGATCGCGTTTCTAGCCCTAACTTAGACGAGCTGTCAGGCTTTCCGCACCTGGAAGGCCAGGAAAGGGCGCCGCGGTGAGTGGGAGGGCGAACGGGTGGTGCCAGCGCAGGCAGGACCGTGCTCCGAAAGCCAAAGCGGCGGCTGGAGGTGTGGGGCTCAGTCGGGCGCGCGCTTTCTCCTCTCGTCCCCAGTGAGTTCCATCAGCCGCATCCTGAGGAGTAAATTCGGGAAGGGCGAAGACGAAGAGACCGACCTGGAGAGGAAGGAGGCGGAGGAGAGCGAGAAGAAGGCGAAACACAGCATCGACGGCATCCTGAGCGAGCGAGGTAAGGGGCGCGAGGGCCTGCGCGGCTCCGTCCCTGCTGCCCGCGGCCACTGCACTGGGGTCGGGTTTGCGAGCGAGAGACCAGAGAGACGCAATTTAAACAAACATCTTCTCTATTCTAATTTTAAAATTGTGTAAATCTTTCTCCTGTACCACTTCGAGTCTAGGATTGCTAATTGCGCTGTAAGATGTTCAGCATCTGTGTGTGTGTGTGTGTGTGTGTGTGTGTAAATGGTGTTTTGAGTGATTGGGGTGATTAGGGAGACAGAATATTTAGGGTTCCTGAGAGGGAAGGAGGAAAGAGAGAGAGAGAGAGAGAGAGAGAGAGAGAGAGAGACCTGAAGTTACATACACCACATCTGCCTTATGTCTGGTTTTTCATACATGCATGTGTGTGACTGTGTGTGTAAGTTGACTGTTTCTGATTTGTTTTAAATTGGTTTTCACGTGTGAGGGCGTTTAACTTGCATGTATCTGGGAATCGAAGCTCTGGATCTCGACAAGTCAAAGGGATCTGTGTTCTTGGGTCCTTAGCACTGGTACCCCTTGTCCCTCAGGGGTGAAGACCACCCACTCCATGTTGGCTGTGGGCTGTCAACACCAGGAGAAAATCTCCCCCAGGGGAGCAAGAACTGCAGCCAGCTTCCCCTTTACCTGCTGCTGAGAGTCATCTTTGAACAGAGGGGAGGGGTCACTGATGTTTTGGGAGGTGAACTAGGAAAGAGCATTGCTACAGCTGGAAGGGAAGTTTGGTCTCAATGTCTTGGGCCTTGCTGATAGTTGATAGTCACATCTTTCCAGACGGTCAGCAGGGACCAGGTGCCCTGTGTACACCTGGAGACTGGCCTGGGACCCCTTTGGGATGAGTTGAGTTTGGGAGATTGTCCCAGAGGGGCAGGTGAGCCTCCCACGGGCTTGCAGGAGTCACCCACTTACTGTGACCAGTGGGACGGTGTGTTCTCACCAGGATTACATCGCTCGGGGCTTGAGCCAGAGAGTTGGTCGCTTCCTTTACCTTCGTTATCCAACCCTAGGGCAGATGCTGGCCACCCACAGCAGCTGCTCACACACCAGTGCACAAGGTGGACACAAGGGGCACTTAGATTTGAGTGGCACAAGTCCGGAGGGCTGATTTTGGAGATCAACAGAAGAATGCGTACTGTAGGGCATTCGGGCAGTCAAGAAAAGACACCCCAGGGCTGAGGATCCAGTGTGGTGGTGAGGTGCTTGTCTAGCGCACAGGAGCCCCTAGGATCAGTATCTACTACTGGGAATAAAATATGAAACTGAAAAAAAATGCAGAAACAAAAGCCACCCCAGACCACAGCAGGTCCAGCAGGGTGATAACATATGCTGTTCTTTTCCCCTCTTGATAGCAGAGGACTCCCAACGACAAAGTCTAAGTCCTTCTTTTTTTGGTTGGGTATTTTCTGCCCGGGTCTCTGAGACGATGCCTCTACTTTTCCCTCAGCCGGAGCCAGAGCTCTGAGGCGCTGGGGTGGGAGGAAAGTGAAAAGCCGAGGAGTGGGACAAGCCCAAATGGAACAGCCTTTCTGAGGCTGTCAGAGAGGCGATCTGTGTTAGGGAAGCTTCTGGGCCCCTGGCTTTGCTACTTGTTGCTGAGGCGCTAGGCGGCCAGCTCCAGCGGCTCCCTCACTGCCCAGGCACCCGAGGCCCAGGAGACAAAACGTCCCAAATGAGCTGGTCAAACATTTGTACAACTTTTCCAGCTTTTACAAAGAAGGCCTTCTCTACACAATCTACACTTGGAGATGAACTTGGGAGACAAAGCCTGGAGAGTCCATTGAAACTCACACTTTAGCTTGGACCAGACAAAGCTCCAGCTCCGAGCAGCTTGATGTGAACAAAGGAAGGCAACCTTTTTATAATTCAAGGAGAAAGGAAGAGAAAACAGCCCCACAAAGGGCCCAGAATAGACATTATGGGCTTGCAATGAGGGATGAATTATTCAATGAGCCCAATAGCTGCTGCGCCAGGAAGTTTTATGGACTCTCCAGCGTGGAAAAAGTGGCCATTTCACCTACAAAATGTTTCTAGTCTTTTGGGCCGTCTAGCTGGGCCGGCTGCCATTCACGGGCAATTGCTACCATTTTAAAATCAGAGTATTCTCCCCAGTGGGGGCTGTGCTGTTGGGCGCGCGCGCGCGCGCGCGCGCACACACACACACACACACACGCACACACGCACACACACACCCCTCAGAGGCTGAAGCCTAATTTAATTTCGGGTTGTCAAGGAAGATGCAGAGTCAGTCTCTCCAGCGCCTCCAGCCCTTTTTCCGGCTGAGCCCTGCAGCGCCAAAGGGGCCCAGAGAAAGGACAGGCAGTGATGTGCTATGAGGTTTAGAAACCTCAAAAATTCGCCTCTGTTGTTTGGGCATCAGAAGTCTCTGGCTGCCCCGCTCAGCTCGCTTGTAAACAGAGTGAATGTTGAGAAGGGGGTTCCCGGCTCCCCGGCGGAGGGGAGGGCGAGGCGGCCGGAGAGGGGACTGCGGGACTGCGGGTGGATGCTGCAGCGGTGGGTGCTGCTGAGGCGCTTGCGAGGGGACAACTGTGGCCCGAGGTCCGCTTGCAGGCTCCGGGACACGAGATCAGACCCACCCTCCTTCTCTCCGGGCTAACACCCCTTTCTCTAGCCGACCCCTTTGGCCTGCCCAATTTTCCCTTTTCCCTCGCCCAATCCAAGAGCGGCGCAGCTTGCTGGAGAGGACCAGGTGCGCGGCGGCGCCTGCGCCCCTTCTGGGTCCCCGGGGTGAGAGCAGCGGGTGGGGCGCCCTGGACACGCAGCCCCTCCTACCCCTGCCCCCGGCCCGCACTGAGATCGGGGCAGCAGCACCGGAGGAGCCAGGCCCCGGCCGGGCACAGGGGGCTTCGGGCAGTGCCTGCTCAATGGGCGCCTCTGTTCCTCCCTCGGCGCGGCGCAGCGGCCCGCGGGCGCCGCCACAATGGGCCGGGCCCCCGCTGCTGCGCCCTGCGCCAAAGCGCCGCGCCGCGCGCCCCTCCCCTGCGCTCCGGCCGGCCGGCAGCTTAGCTCGCCGGGCTGCAGCCGACTCAATTGCCCCCTTTATGTCCTCCTCACTTTCATCTAGACACAGCCCGCCTCCCCCTCCTCCTCCTCTTTTTTTTTCTCCCTTGCCTGAGGCTCACATTAGTGAAATTTCTGCAGCCTCCTCCCCCATTTTTTCTTATTTTAAAGAAAGCCTTTAACACAAAAGCGGTGACTAATCAATAGAAACTGCTCCTTCATCCTCTCCTCCTCCTCCTCCTCCTCCTCCCCCCTTTCTCCCTCCTTCGTGACGCTTTTCCTGTTTGTGAGTTTTGGGCAATATTTTTGCTTCGTGCGGTAACAGAATTACGGGACAGATGAGGACTGTAAATGGACACGCGTCTGCAAGGCTCGCGCTTAAATATTTAGATGCATCGTTACAATTACCGACTTGTTGTAGCGGCTTTGAAGTGGCAGCTCGGGTGTGCGAGGGGAGAGAGGCCAGATTGCCGGACTGATGTTTTGATTGGGCCTGGAGATACACTTTCCTCGGACCCCCACCCCTTAAAAAATCCCAAGTGAGCGTGGGAGGTTTGCCACAGTTTCAAAGGTTAAACTGAGAGGCTTCAGTTTAGGCTGCTTGGGGATTTGTATCTTGTTCCTATCTTTCCCTTGCAACGGCACATTGTGAAGAGTGTTTTATTTATTTACTTATTTAGGTAGTTTGTGAAAGTCAAAGTGACAAAAGTTTTGCTTTGGGCCCGTTTTTGTTGTGAGCCTGTGAACTTTGACGAAATTAACCAGGACAAACGACTTGATTTCTTTAAATTATAAACCCGCGAATAAACGAAGTTTTGGAGCGCTTCGAATAGTTCCTTTCCAGTGGATGGGTGAAAAGAGCGGTTTTGTCGCCAAGCGCTGTCACTGAGGGAAAGGTAGCAAGGAAGGAGGGGAATTGTGGCATAAAGTTGGGGTGCAGGACAGCGGAGGACGAACTTTCCCACCGATTAAAATAATGGAATATGGGATCATAGATCAGTGGCATCGGAACTTTATTAAAGGAGCCACAGCCCTACCACTCTGCAGGTCTACTTGTTAGGGTCAGGAATTTGGCCTCATCGAGGTCTGTATTCTTTAGGACGTTATTTTATTTTCCAACGCCCTTGCAATACTCAACAAGGAAATATCCCCCATTTTTAAAAAAGCATTGGAGATAGCAGAACTTGCGTTAAATTAGCGGACCATGCTACGTTTCTTTCGGTCCATGTAGCCATAGCGATTTCTCTGCTGCAACAGTGTGAAGAGAAACGCCAGAGTCCGCTAGGTTCGTAGCATTTTTCGTTTTTGCTTGTTTGTTTGACTTGGTTGACCGCTGTACCCTTTCTAGCCTTATTGAAAACATGCAGATTTTCTAATTAATGCTTGAAATCGTATGTTTATTTTGGAGTTTGATGTGATTGTTGATAGCCCGATATCCCCGGAACGGGGAGGTAGAGACTTCAAGTGCGTAATAATTACCGAAGGGTCATTTAAGAGTCCCCAGGGCTGAGCAATAAAACTCACCTGGGTGGTGAAGCAGAACCAGCCAGCTTCCCTCGGATCAGGCCAGTGGAATATGGGGAAATCCGTCACGTGCATAGGAGCGAGGGCACAAATACCGTACATTTTCAGCGCAAAGCAAATATCCTTCCTAACCTTGAGATTCAGAGTTTAAGTGATGGCTAATGAAAATCAAATACTCAGCAGCATCTACGATGACTAGAGAGAGTTTGACTTCAACTGGGATCAAGAAAGTTTGGTGGGATTCTCTGACAGGTAACTTACTTATGCGGGTAAATAAAGATTAAAGAACCATTAAGAATGTACATATATAACTAACAAGGCACTAAAAGGCAATTAAGCAGTCAGTTTAATGTCTTATCTCTCGGGCTGCTCAAGGGTTGTTTTACAACTAGGAATTAAAATCTGAAAAGGAAGTTTTCAGCGACTCTGGCCAAATATTGATTAAGTAGCTGTTTGTTGATACCATTGTTCCACATTAAAAGGCCCAGAGCAGGGCCTCTCAGTAGCCATCTTCTATTGTGAGGGATTCTTAACCGCAGAGATCAAAGCAGGATCATTTCAATTTATCTGTCTCAGAAAATCCTCCTTTTCCTCTGAAACCTCTAAGCAGGAATTGACCAAATTCTCTCTAAGAAATAGGAACTGAAACCAGTTCCATGTTGGCTTGTAGAGAAGACTCATGGGGTGTTTTTAATTATCCTATGGTGATTTCTTGTTTAGAACTGAGTCTAAAGTGGTGACTTTATCATCAAATTGATTCTCATTTTTTTGGAAGGGAGGAGGTGGATGCTATTATTGGTCCTTTGCTAAATTTCACAATATAGAAATTTCATTAGCTGCCTTCTAAGCCCGAATGATGTAGAGAAAAGAGGTCACATTTGGCATAAAACTAGGTGGAGAAGGATTTAAATACACAAGGAACTGGGAGTTATATTGACTACTTATCTCTGCATGTGTTTCCATAATTTTTGTGTTTACAGGTGGCTGTGTGAGTCTCCTATACATTTTAACTGCCTCATAATATGAGAATAGAGTTTCGTTTGCATGTAGGCTGTGCCCAACCTTGGATATACTTACAAATTGGTCACTAGCAGTTGTGCTGGCACTAAGCTATATCCATCTGCACGATGTAAAGCTTTGTTTATCCCATGGGCTGTACTTTCTAGAGTCATCAAAATTTGAGGTCATCACACAGCCTCCTATTTCATACTCAGTTGTTGAATGCTAGGAAAAACACTCACTTGCATGATTTGATGACTATTTTGGTTGTGGATTTTTAGATGAAGTATTAGACTTTTGTTTGTTTGTTTAAGAATTCAATATATTTGGATTGTTTTTTGTTTTTTTATGAGAGCAAAACATTCTTTCAAGGGCCTTGCTGGAAATACCATCTCTGTGCTTAATTTACGAATTCCAACAAATCACTCTGAGGTTCTAAAATTTATGCCAGATTCAGGCTTTGGATATTTAACTATGTATCATGAATCTGACTGTATATTGGGTTTTGTTTTAAATCCCCCTTTCAATATTAAATGACTGCACAGAATTTATTTTATTTATTTATTTTTTTTACTTTTTCTTGCTTACTCTTGAATAAACTGAGCCTTGACAGTGCAGACTCATGGGTGGGAATTTTACAATAATTTTTATTACAATCCCTCAATGAATAATACATCTGTCTTTAAGTGCTCTGTAAAATAATATAAAATGTTTAGTATTAGTCATTGCAGTGCCGTGTACTTGTTGAAATAATCATGCTGGAAGTTGGTATCAGCTTGGATCTGCTGTGGCCCCCCCTGCCCTGGCTGCAGACGGATCCTTAGAGAGTTCTTTTTTTGCGTATTTCACACGTACAGGAATACTTTACATACACGGGGTGGGGGGGTGAAGATAACTTTTCACCCTTGAGTATTAGGTTATATGTTTATACACTTCTGAGGTGATGGCAAATCCCACTTTCAAACTGGGTCTGAGCTTAGTACCAAGGCCAAATTGCTGACCTCAGAACTGGCTACCTCTGCCTGGGTAGCTGTTATTTCTGCAGGGGGCAGAAAAGTGAAAGGGAATTTCATACTTTGTCATTTTTCTTCCCCGACACAAAAGTAAGACCAGACTCATTGCGTGGCCATCCCTTGCCCTGTTGGGAAATATTTTTCGGACCCACTCACACCGATTTCCTGTACACTAGTTCTGCTACCCTGCAGTGTTGGTCCAGTTCTGAGCTCCAGCAGCAGTGTGAATTTGCCTGGAATGAGGACTTCTTTCCTCTCAGGAAGCCCCTCAGACACATACAAATTATTTGGGCTGAGATTATACTCTGAAATCAAAAGAGTATATGTATTTTCTAATTTCTAGTTGGGACATGCACAGTTATCAAGCTGTTCATTAATATTTCAAAATGTTTAAATGAGATGAGTTAGAAACTTCACTGTTGTCAACAGAAAACAGGAAAATCACAAACTGTGGTTGCTGAGAATGGTTGAATAGGTTTATAAATTCTTTCTTTAAAGGTCTCATTTCCTTCCCTTTTACCTGATAAAAACTAAGAAAAAGCTAGCAGATAATTTCTGCTCTAGAAATAGTCACTCACCTTTAAAAATAAAGTGCATTTTCATAGAAAAAAATCAGTGTGTAATTTAGAATTTAATTTGATGCACTTTTTCCCTAAAAAGGAAACTCTGGAGAAATTGTTTCACCTTACGCATTGCATGTAGAAAAAAAAAGTTTGTAGCATTTTAAATTTAGCTGGCAAGATTTTAAATATAACAAAGTGAAACACCTCTTCCTTGGAGTAAAGCAACTTGATCAAAGTCCTCTAAAGTTTTATGTCATTTTCCTACTGCAGTGACTAAAAAATATCCTTCTCTAGAAAAGCAGAGTAGAACTCATAACAGGCAATATCAAAGGAGCTTTATGTTGATGTCCTTAAACCCATTCCAGAATTTTCTGATTGAACTTTCTTATGTACTTGTCGCTGGACAGTGTTACTGCATCTAAATAGTATATTAATTTCAACTCTAGATTCTAAGAGCCCCACGCATCCTAATCCAACAGATTCCATTTAAAAAAAAATGGAATTGGTGAAAATATTTTGGGACAAGGAAGGGAGACTGTGCTGGGCTAATGGAAACGGACTGAGGGGGAGAAAATACCATTGATTTTCAGCATTTAACACTTTACAAGATGACACTGAGAACTCAAATGGCATAGTTTTATGGTGATTTAAACATAGATTTTTAAAAGGTCTTATAATTGATTAGTTGGCACATTTCTGGAAACATTTGGATAACTAAATGCATTTGTTTTTATGTCAGATGGATACAGTAAGTTAGGGTAGAATAGTTAAAAAAGTTAATTTATACTTAACATAGAGCTTTGTCATTTCTTGAGTACTTTCATAGTAAATGTTGTTATGGTCATTTGCACTTTTAACAGAAAGTCTATGTCTGTATTTTATTATTTTTACAGGTACACAGATAAAGTACAGTTACCGATATCCATTTTATTTAATTTTTTTTGCAAATTCCAGTATAGACATAATTAACTAATTAATTAATTAATTAATTTAGTTATTGTGGTGCTTGGGATTAAACTCAGGTCCCAACACATATGTTCTATCACTGAACTACATCCCCACCTTCAAACATATGTTTTAAAATTTAATATTCATCTACATTATCATGAATAAGAAAATTTTAGCCAGAAGTTGGGTGCATGAGTGTGCTTATGTGTGCATGCATCTAAATTATCAATATTAAAGTTAACTTGTACTAAAGAAAATTAATTGGTCCAATTAATTTTATTATAACAAAAGTAATAGGTTTCGTCTTTCTGAACGCTCAATTGGTCAGTTTTAGGGTCACTAGAGCAATGAGTGTTTCTTGTCCTGTCCAATTTAAACGCACCCCAAAGTACTTTTCCATGTCCTTTCCCACCATATGAGAGCACAGTACGGATAGTAAAAGTGGTCTGTTCTTGTATCACCAGTTTGGCTCTGGAGTTGAGACCTCGCATGTTTCAGGTGTGACCTTTTGAACTTTAGTTTTGACATCAGGAAGATAGGAAGCATCACACTTAACCTCACGGGGTTCTTTGAGAACAAAACGAGGAGATGTACGTTCTGTGAAAATTACAAATATGCTTTCAAAACTCAGAGTCTTGGGGCTGGGGAAATCTCTGAACACTCAGAAAGTGCCTGGCCTACAAACTAGCAGATGGGCTCTGCCCAAGGGCAAATAAAAGCTTAATTCAGGGCTTAGCAGCAACAATGAAGACCAAACCCAACCAGTGCACACGCACAAATATGCGCGCACACACGCACAAGGCACAGTGCATTTTCACCACACCAAAGAAAAAAAAAGTTTATAAACAGCTATTTACTGTGGAGGGCTTCACTGACTTAATACATATGAAAAATAATAGCAGTCTAAAACTCTTCACTGAGATGTCAGAGGCTATTTCTTAATGAGTTTTCCTCCGACTCTATCATGATTATTTTTCTCTTATTTGGCTTTTTTTTAAAGAACCCCTTGAATCTAACTTTTTTTGCACCCTTTTTTTTCCATGTCAAAGACTGACAAGTTGCTTTTGAAAGTGGCCCCATGGCCATTTTTACTCCCGGAGCCCTTTGACTGTGTAGAGCAGTGTGTTTGCCCCCCAGTTTCTCATAAGTGTCCTCTGCAGCCTGCCCTGGTACTCACACACCCTTACAGCTCCGGGCCTGGCTACATTCTTCCTAACTTCCTTCCCTTAAGATTAGAGGTCAGAAATTTCAAGGGAACGTTCCCAAATAACCTTCTTTAAACTAGAGGATAAATCTCAAGGAGTTTTCTATTTGATTTCCATCTATTCAATCCCTTTGGATGGAAAAGATCCATTCCATATCCCCCCACACAATGGGTGTTACTGGGGTACAATTTGAGAGTGAAAAGAAAGCAGCCCAGCTTCCGAGGCTCCTGGGGGCTGAGGAGCTCTTGCCCCCATCTTTCTCCTGCTGGAGCAGCTTGGCAGTGGGGCCAGTGGCTGCAAGGAAGGTTGTTTTCTTATCCCCACATGCACTGGTCTGACCTGTCTCCGAAATAGGTCAGGCTGGGGCACGGCCAGTTTATGCAGCTGTTACGGCTTAGGCGTCGCAGCAGGCAGCCGGGGCTCCTTGGCCGGCCAGCCCCCAGCAAACTGATAAAAATGCACTGGAGAGCTTGGAGCCTTCCTTCTGGACAGTCCTGGCCTGGACAGGCTTTTAGATGCAAGGGGACTCCTGGATTAAGTAGCCCAGTGCAGAGGGACCCATCCTCTGTTCCCGGAATCGCCTTCTCATGGACCTAAACACTCAAGTGAAGGATGTGCTATGTCAGGTTTTACTTTCCAAAATATCACCCTTTATTTGTGAGTGGGTGAAACATGTGCTTTGTACTAAATTGCAAAGATATAAACGAAGGTATAATGAAAAATTCCCCTCCCACTTCGGTCCACTGGTTAGTTTCGCATATCGTGTCTCTCTCCAGCTATGCATGAATCTGCAACTATGTTTCTGTCTTTCTCAGGGTTGGGGCCATAGGGCCTTGGATTTAATCCTCGATACCCAAATAAATAAATAAATAAATAAATAAAATTAAAGATCAGATTCTTCTCACCTCTTGCAGAAATGGACGTGTACTGTAAGGCATATTCTGTGCCTCTCTGGCTTTTTCAGTTTTTACTGTAAATCGTATTTCAGCATTAGTCTTCAGCAGTGCCTGGTGTTTCTCTTCAGCCTCGTTTGTCTAGCAGCATAGTATTCCATGGCATTGCAACCAGTGATTCAGCGTAAAACATTTAGAGTGTTTTCCGTTCATCAGCACCATTTGGTCCATGTTATGAGTTTATTTGTAAAATAAAGGGATGGGTATTTGTAATTTTGGTAGCTTTGGAAGAATTTGGCTTCTGCCTTGAAGACAAATGGTGCAATAGCTAAAAAGCTTGGAGCCAGAGTGTGTTTGCCTTCAGGCTTTTGCAGTAGACCAGCAAGACACTTTCTTTTACTACCCTCATAGTAAGCAGGAGTTTCAAAATGATTACGCAGAGTTGCTCTACTAACTGTAACTGCTTCTGGAAATGCCTCCAACTTTCTGTTGTTTTTCCAAATGAAACATTTTCTAAATCTAAGGCAAATTTTTTTCTTCCACTTATTGGTTCTTTTTTCCCCCTTTTTCTTTTGTTATTGTTTATTGTTCATTTAATTTCACTCTCATCAAATGTAGTCTCTTTAGATGACGCGTTCTTACTTTTCTCTTTGTATTGGAGATATGGATAGTTTTACAACAAGTTAGGGGCAGTTTATTGTGATTATTTCGTTACAAAAGAGAAATTATCTTTTAAGGTCACACAATTATGCTTGAACTAGTAAGTCAAAAAATGTAGTCTTTTATTTTTAAGTATTTTTAAGAAGTGCTAACCTGTTATTCTAGGGGTTTCTTGGGTTGGGAAAAGGTTGATTTTTAATGTTACAAATTTTTAGAGACTATGTGTCCATTCGCTTCTATGCACAAAACACTTTTTATGTTTTTTTTTCAAATACCTTGCCTCCTCCAAATCATTTTGGCCTATTTTCCCTTAAATATGATGCTCTGGAATTCGTTTGTTGATACTGTTGAGTGCTGAGCTTACCCAAGTTGCAAATCAGAGTCTGAAATGAGTCAGGAAGAACTGGGTTCCAACTATCTGAGAAAAACAAGCCTTTGCACTCCCCCTTGAAGAAACAGGAGGAGTGGGTGCCAAGTAAATATTACACAGAGCAGGTTTCAAGTCATTCCGCCTTAGGTATGGGCCATTCAGAGACAGGAAAACGAATCAAGGGCTCAGAATTAATTTTTGGAAATAAAAATCTTAATTTGGCTTTACAAAGTAATAAAAAATATTAAAAACAAGTCTTTTTTCCTGACTGTTCTATGGCTATCCCAGAACACCAAGCATCTGCCAGCGTCCAACAGGCAAGAGGCAGGAAGGTGTGCCCCTCTCCTCTCCTCTCCTCCCCTCCCCTCCCCTCCCCTCCCCTCTCTTCTCCTCTCCTCTCCTCTCCTCTCCTCTCCTCTCCTCTCCTCTCCTTTCCTCTCCTCTCCTCTCCTCTTCTCTCCTCTCTTCTCCTCCCTTCTCCTCTCCTCTCCTCTTTCCTCTTTTTCTTTCCTTTCCCTTCCCTTCCCTCCCTCCTCTTTTTCCTTCCTTCCTTCCTCTCTGTTTTGGTGCTAGCGAGGGGCATTTTCTTTCTTTTTTTAAAAAAGAAATTTAGTTTATTAGTACGTGTGTGTGGCGTACAATGTTTATATATGTTTTCTTAATGCTGGAACTTTTGTTTCTGCTTAGCTAGAAGACAGCTAACTAGGTTCCTTGTGTGTCCATCCTGCTTTCTGTCTGATTTGCTTATGGAAACCTGAAGGAGTCAGTTAGGGGATATAAACAGGCCTGGTGTTATGAGCATCTGCAAAGAGCTGACAATCAAAAGCAGCTTTTTTCTCTTTCTCCCAGCTCTGTGCATAATTTGGATTGAGTCAAGCCCGTAATTTGTGGGGTCTGATTACTACCTGTAAATATATCCAGCTTTACATGTAGGAAGAAAGCTCTTGAAAGGGTTAATCTCAAAGAAGAAAATTTTGATGGGTTTGTCATGTTACTGTGATGTTCTCAACAGAAATCTAGACCACAGCAAGTGAATGACTACTGGGCCTGCATCAATAGAGTGACCAAACTTTAGGTTCACAACACATTTCAGCCGTTCAAGTAAAGGACAATGACCAGCTGAACTGTTCTCTAGGGATCTGACTTTAAGTCAGCGAGCAGGTGTTTGGTTGGGAGAGGTGCCCCTCTGCTTCAGATGAATAATTATTCATTTTGTAAAATATGAGCTCAGTGGTAGAGCTCTTGCTTAGTGTATGCAAGTGCTCCTAGTTCCTCCTCACCCCGAAAAACAAAATAAACAAAAAGTAAAACAGGAAGGAATTCATGAATTCATCTGGGGGAAATGCTTCAGTTTTCCATTTCATGATTCTCAAATAGATGGGATCTCAGTGTCTGGAATTTTTGGTCACAATTTGGAAAGTTTTGGGCCTCTAACGTCTTCTCAGACCATTTCTAAAGGGAGCTGGGAATCCATTTCAGGAAGTGGAGCAAACAAAGGAAAGCTGTCCTTACAGCGCCTCTGGCCGGGCAAAATATGACTTGGAAACCTATCCAGTGTGGAAGTTTTCTAGGTGGTAGATCTGCTTGGTTTTTATGCAGACAGGGCACATCCATGGCCTGCGTATGCAGAACACACATTTATCAGAGGGCAATAGAAAGGCAACTTCTATAGTTTCTTACTAGCAGCCAACGTCTGTTTGTGGTCACTGGGCTTGCCAAGCTCTAATACTTGCTGAGCTTTTCTCTCCGATGGAAGACTCGAGATATAATATCAAGTCAGAGATTGCAAAGAGCCGGACTTTAGTACGCAGGGGCCAGAAGGATCCCTGGGTATTAGACAAACCCTTCTTAGACAAGAGGTGGGCTACAGGTAGAAGGCAGGGATGGAAACTCAGGGCCTGATTTATTTGAGATTCAGTTTCTGGGCTTTTGTCAGTGAACTTTTCGGACTTTGACTTCTCTATGTCGTCTCCTTGCTGCGACACTCTGTGTCTTCTCCTTGCCAGCTGATCTGTTGGGACATTTCTGAACAAAAAACCAGCTGTTGCTTGGGATACAAGAGGCTGTGTAAGTGGTCAGCAGAGAGTAGGGGAAGTCAGCTCTTGTATGGGTCGTATAGCAGGGACTTAATACCTATCACACTCTTGTCACATATTGTTTGTCCCTTTTAGGAAAATTGAACCTAAGCTGTGGACCAAAGCTTCTATTTTTAGTGGGGTGCCAGCGTATACCTTGATCAGATAAGGGCAAGAACAATTTCTTTCTTGCAAAATACAAATGACATACAGAACTGAATTTGGTCTGAATCTTTGTTGGCTAACTTTCATTATTTTATTGAATTACTATAATTTAATGTTACTAGTTTAAACTAAGGATCCCCCCCTGAAACACATTTTTTTCTATGTTTAAAAATGAAAACCCAAATTGAATTCATTAGGAAAGGCAATGACTATCTTTCACATTAAAATGTCTGATACTTGGAGAACTCTTTCGGAAAAACTTTAGGAAAAAAATACACTCGAACTATTCTGTATGGGAAATGGTATCACCAGAACAAGGTTAGCCCTTTCTCAAGCATATGTGAAAATCTACTTAAATTCCCAACTCTCCTGTGGGGACGTTTCTCAGTTTCCCTTCCACACCCACCTTGTGAGCTGGTCTTTGGGGAAGGCATGACGGTGATCTGAAGGCCTGAGCTCTCTCCCTCTCTGCATCCTCCTGCCTTGGCCTCTCCAGTGCTTCTACTCTATGCTCAGACACACGAACGTGTGCATGCACACATAGCATCACACACAGCGTGCACTTCCTCATTCAAGAGACACTCCTGCAGAGGTGTGGGCACTTTCCCAAGGGATCCTGCAGCCTGACAGCTTAGCACAGAGGAGACAGGGGTTCCTGAAGGTGGGCCTTTAGATATTCGACCAGCAAAGCTTTGCCTGGGTAAGGAAGAGAGGTCTTCATGCCACACACATCACACCCTGGCAGACCTGCCTTCCCTTTGGAAAGGATTAATTCTGCCACTGGGCTTTCCTTGTGGCTGAGCAGGACCTGTGAGGACACGATGCCTGTTCAGCTGTCCAGGAAGAAGTAGGGTCAGGCTGGGCCACAGTATCCTTCACCATGGAGAAATTTTCCCTTACTTCTTTGGAGAAGACCCTTAGCTTGTGTCTTTTGTGCTCTCTGGCAAAGAGCAGGGCCAGAGGAGGCCATGAGGTGTTTTTTCTGATTGAGTCACAGCCAGTGAGGGTGCTATAGGGCCCATCCTGTCTCCTAGCTCAAAACCTTCCCTAGGAGCAAAGCTCAGGTCTGAGTTCTCATACTTCCAGTGGCTCCAGGAAAGTTATCAGAAGTCTGAAAAGATGAGCCTGCCCTTCACAGATCTAGGATACCAGGGGCATCCCTCATGGATATTCTCTGGTACCTAAAGACTAGAGGCTGAAGTCTGCAGAGCCTCTCGGTTTTAGGGCCCTGGAGAAACTCAGAGACACATCTTTGGAGGATGTAAGCCCCCAGCCTTTCAGTGAGACAGTAGAATTTATCCCCCCCCCACTGTAACTGGGGTTAGAAAGTGTTGTCGACTATTTAAATGATCATGGGTTCCTACTGGACTCCAGGCCCACTTAGACTCAATTGGTGTTTTATGAAAATTATTGCAGTGGATGCAGGTGTCTAGAAAAAGCCCACATCTGTCCTAAGAGTGGCCCTTTTCAGAGGTGGAGTCACCCTACAGCTAAGGAACCCATGCCACTGCACCTGGGGGGCCCCCTTGCAGGGGGAGTTGGGGAGAAGCCCTAACAACATCTTTGTTGCATTAGACTTTGGTAAATGCTGCAAAATTAAGACATGATGATATTATGTCTTACTAGGAGCCTCCTAAATTGGAAGTGCTGTGGGTCCACAGAACTGTATCTGTCTTTGTCCTTGGTTGGCAGAGGTGGGGAGAGATGGCACACTTCTTCCTGCCAAGCGTACATCTGCCAGGGCTGCATGGAAGCGCGGAGCGCCACGGCTCGGTTACCTTCTGTGCCTGTCTCAGGATGAGGCTTTGCAGGCCAGTTCCTGGTGTCTTGTGCCTTGTCTTGTTTACCTAGGGAGCCAAAGTCTGGGTCGGGAAACTTACCTTTGTGGTCCTTATACTACATAGTGTCCTTACCCTGGCAGGGAGCCTCTTAAGGAAGCCTTGGGCTGACTCCTTAGAAGAAGCTCACATAGGTAGACTCACTAGATAAGGGCAGGAGAACAAAGCCCTTCGTTAAGCGGGACTTAGTGGTCTCTGCCAAGGTGGCATTAGGTAATTTTACAAGTTTCTTGTAAGTCTTTGAATCTGTTCTGGTATCAGTTGGCTTTTTCTTCCTAGACATCACACTCAGCCAGGGACAAGCTGTGGGGACACAGCTCTGGAAGGCTGTGGTGTCCCAGGCCCTGTCCTGGTCTCCATACTCTTAGCAGCCCCAGATAACTGCATGTAGACACAGTGGGCCCTTGAGGCAGCCAGGTTGGACAAAGCCATGGCCACTTAATATGGCAAGTGGAGGACTCCTGCTTTTGGGGGTGGAGCAGGATGCCTTTAGGTACTGGAAGAGGACAGTGGCAACAGAAGCCCACTGTGCAGTCATGCAGGTGGCCACACTGCTGTGCACCATCCGTGCAGAGAATGCATGTTGGCTTGTGCTTCCTGTCAAAGCTGTGGCTTCCAGAAGACTCTGGAAGGGTCTTGGCTTGTTACTTAGTGCATTTCCTCCTGTGCAAGTTCACGCGTGTGTGTGTGTGTGTGTGTGTGTATGGGAGACAGAGAGAGAGAGAGAGAGAGAGAGAGAGAGAGAGAGAGAGGGAGAGAGGAAGTTAAAGTGCCTTATGCAGGTTAGTCACATTTCCTCTTTCAAGTCATCTGGGCCTAGATGATGGCTCTGAGAAGGCCATGGCGATTTCTGGTCACGGACCAGAGCTAGTACTAGAAACTGTCTGGGCTCAAAAAGAGAATCAGAGAATGGTATGCTCCCTTCAGCTGAATCTAAATCGGCTCTTAAATGAACTCCCTCATGTCTCACACTTGGTAGTTTTAAAGGACCTGAATCAGGCAAAAACAAAAACAAAAACAAAAACAAAAAAACCCAAAGTTTTTTTTTTTAAATTCTGCATTAAAGTACACACACAAATTTTCCAAACTCTTATTTGAATCAATGAAAAATTTCCACACAAAACAGAATTTGGGAGAGACCTTGTAAAGAGTAAACAGGAGACCATTTCAAATCTGAAAATTTTATTTTAATTTTGATTACTTTGGTATGAAACAGTTTAGAAATTTGGGTTTGAATTTTTTTTCTTTTTGGTACTAGGGACCAAACTCATGGCTTCATGGTTGCCAGGTAGGCACTATACCATTGGACTGTATTCCCACCCTCATTTTAGAAAGTTGGACAGAATGTAAAAAATACTTTTTTTTGTTATATTAGAAACAATTGAAGGCAAAATGTCCTCATCTATCAAGAGGCGATTTTAGCAACCTTTCCCCCCTATTCTTTATATTATTTTACTTTTATGGAAGAACATTATTTCAAAAGAATGTTATTTCATATGTCTACAACATACAGACTTTTAAACGATATATCCTGAAAATAGACAATGATTCATTTGAGTATTTCAAACTTTTGTGGCAAAAACAGGATGATAAAATTAACCATGTAAGCTGGAACCTGGAAATTCATTTTTTGTTTGGAGGAAATTTTAGTGCATGTAAAATAATTTTTATATGCATTTTTAAATGTACTTCTTGTCTATGGCTCAGTTTCATTGTAGTGTTCTTTATTCTACATAGGCTTGTAGAGAAACATATATGCAAAGATTGCTATAAAATACTAAACTTTTAAAATATAAGACCAACACTATGAAGTGAGAACATTAGGATGATAAACTATATCCTTTCTATATCTAGAATTAAAAGCACTGGGCTGGGGATTTAGCTCAGCAGCATAAGCGCCTGCCTTGCAAGCGCGTGGTCGTGAGTTTGATCCCTGGTACCAATAAAAAAAAAAAAAAAACCAAAAAAACACTACTACTGACCATATGAAAGTTTATTTCTATTTTTTTTCTTAGTGGTTATCCTGTCCTCAGGTCAGATATTTTTCAGTTCTGAGCTTTGAATTGCAAATTAAAGTTTTTTATTTGATAAGAGAGAAAGGCAGTACTTGACCTTTAGATTAAAGAAGAAATCTGATCTTAGCCACTTTTCGACAGTTAGTTTTTTTTTTCTGCTGAGTAATTCCATACGAATCAAAACAACCTAAATTATTGACTCTCCTTTCCGTATACATGGGCAGACTCTGAGTTATACTACCACATGAATTCAGTTCCAACAGGTTGTAAGAAGGTAAATTTGTGAGAGTTATGGCATAAATTCGTTTAATACAGTTTGAATAGCAAGATAACCATATAACTTTGAACACAGCAGGCATTTATAATGCTTTGCCAAGTTTGGGGTGGTGGTGAGTAGTATCGGATCTGAGTGTATGATTTCCCTGACTTAGTTTTCTTTCCATGTTTT
Source organism: Dolichotis patagonum (assembly GCA_004027295.1). Lineage (NCBI taxonomy): Eukaryota > Metazoa > Chordata > Mammalia > Rodentia > Caviidae > Dolichotis > Dolichotis patagonum. The sequence continues at coordinate 14,509 of PVJX010015827.1, read as the reverse complement.
CTTAGGGAAGTGCTAGTTGAGATTCGAAGAAGAGTTGTTATTCTGTTTAACTATATAAAAACATTAAAACATTTTAGGGAATGCAGAAATACATATGCTTCAGGTTAAAATATTGAGACATCTTGGATATTTTAATAACATTTCCACTCTAACGTAGCAAAAGCAGGCTTTTTAAAACTTTATGCAAGAGGTTACATTTGCTGATTACAGTAATTTGAACACTTCTGAAAGAACACTTTAACTCTGCCATGGTAAGAGATTCACTATTTTCCACTCTGCCATGGAAAGAGATGTTTTTCATTTATGGGCAGAGTGGTATTATGATTATTTTAGTGATTGTTCCAAGGGATTTTAGAGTTAATGTAAGTATAAATGTATACTCATTAAAGAAATTGAAATCAACAAATGCTAAAGTAAAACTGCAGAATGACATTCTGTAAGATAAGATCAATATACATTTCACCAAAATTATATATATTAAGACTTACACAATTTATTTTGGATATTTGAGATTTAAAGCATCTCTGTAGAATTTGGAGAAAATGAAACTGTTACTGTCTGAAGAGAGACCAGAAGAGAAAAGCCCAGTATAGCAAATACATATTCTAGACATTGTTCAAACACTAAGGATTCTGTATATTTGATTTCACAAGTCTTTTGTGAAATAGATTTTTCCTATTAGGATTAAAAAGGTAATTTCCCTGACAACCTAACATATCCAACTTAAAATTTATGTTCGGGGCAGATTATAATTTAGACCTGCTTTTATTAGAAAGAAAGGAAATTTCAAGTGAAAGAAAAGCAACAAGGAACAAATTTTAAAAGTTATTGCACTTCTTTTCTTTTGTAGCTACAGTTTTATTCTGTTAGGGTCCCAAGGACTATCAAATTATCTAATGGAAACAATGGGTTTCTAACAGAAAAAAAAAGATAAAAAGAAAAAATTATCCAGACAGAGCTGTAACTATAAAACACTTGTCCCTCTTAAGTTTGTGTGTCTGCAGATACAACTGAATATTCGTTTCATCAGACATAGCTGGCCTACACGGTAGGATGGATCAAGAGCTGGTTTTGGCATTCCTTCATTTTTTCCCGTTCTTTTGTTCACTTGACACACAGCTTTCATACACTGGCTTTGCGGGAACCCCGGGCATGATCTCCGAACAATCTGTTCGGGGAGGAAAAGGCTCCTCCAACCAGCAGCCGGAGTTTTAATTAAATACTGCCCATCCTGCCTACCTCAGGCAGCTGAGGAAATAGCTGTTGGTGTAAAGGTACCAATAAACTTATGTTCTCTGGTGTTAATGGGGTAAGAAACCTTCGTGGCGGTGAGGTTAAAAAGAAAAGCCCACACGTACTAAAATCATGTGGTTATTATTATTTTTGATGTTAAGAAGAATCACAGCAAAGCAGTCTGTTCTGTCCCACTAGACTCAGTATCGTGTTGTAAGGGACATACAGGTTGAAGAAATTATTTTGTTTATTAATTCTGGTTACGTATCCTGCCAGGCTGGCTGGAAGAGAAAGGAAAGAAAGGTGTAACTTTAAGCGCGCACTGATTTGTTCTTATTACATAACAAAAGTCTATTTCTTTATCATGTTATCATTCAGTTAATAAAAATTAGCTACAATAACAGCATCAACTTTAAAACCCCTCAAAGTCCAGGGGATTTTCTTTCACAATGAACATGAATACTGTTCAGAAATACAAACAGTCAAAGGATAACTTTAGGTCTGAAAGAGAAACCTGGCGAGGGTAATTGCATAAGCCTAGGTCCCCTGACTGTCATGGTGAGGGCAGTGGACATGTCATAATTAGGTTTATTGAGGGCCATTCCAACAATCTGCTTCTATTCTTCCTGCCTTATTGTCCACAGCTAGGCAAATAGCCAAGGGACAAAAGGAATCAAGTGCTGACAAAACATGAAAGAGGAAAAAGATTTAGCTGCTTTTATCAAAGAAACTGAGAAGGACTTTGTGTAAATAAAATAAGTGACTGACCATCCTGCATTTAGGCAATGCCGTTTTCATTAGAATTAATTCTTGACATATTGGAAGAGTTCCAAGGGAAGGATTTCTACTTCTGACAAGTTTAATTTGTAAATTAAAAACAGTTGGTTAAACATGAGCCTCCATCAACAAAACTTAACCAAAGCCATACATGGTGAAGTCCTAAGCAGGTGAAAAAGAGAATTACTTTGAAAACAAAGTCTTTCCCAAAATTATGCAAATTCTTATTGCTTCATGACAAATGTTGGCCATTGAAAGCTGTGGCAGGGTGTCTGCTCTTGGAGGTTTGCTTAGATGCCGTTTTCTTGCTTTTAAGCTTCTTTAGCTGACGTTAGACTTACTCCGTGCTTGGGTAACACGCTGGTGCTTGGACGAAGTACAGGCAGGTGAGCGGGTCGGCACATTTTTAAAGAAATGAAGTTAGCGTAACTTTTGTAAGCCTACACATTTCGGGACGATTTGCTCCAATGTTTTTCTTTTTCAGTCAAAGGTGAGGACTCCTGGGTGCGCTCTTGAGTCATGGCTGGGGTGAAGAGTGGGGCAGCGGTGTCGAGCATCCCCAATCCCATAGCCCTCAGGTCTCAGGTCAGTGTTGTCTGGCAGGATGGACGCAGGCCATGAGGGCAGCTGCTCGTGGAGGGAGTGAAAGCCTCCAGGAGAGAAGGGCAGTGGGCACCTAGACAAGGTTCATTGAAACCTCAGGAAATCCTTTACTGAAACAGCTAGTTGTGAAGCTGAAACTCCTTTCCCGCTGCCTTTGAGTTGCAGGCAGGCTCAGCCTCGGAGCTGTTTTACACAGGACTGGATTTGGGAAGGCCGTTTGTGAACCTGGGAGTGGGAAGGTGGTGAGAGAAGAAAACGCCAGCACGAATGATTTGTCTTCTGGAAATATCAAGTTTTATTCGATATCAACTGCCTCTCAGTTTTATTGAGAGCATCTTATAACTTGGACTCTGTTCAATGGCTAAGCTTTTTAGGTTGAAACACTATTTTTATTTATTTATTTAGTTGTGTTACTGGGAATTGAACCCACAACCTTAAATACGCTAGATAAGTGCTTTTTGACTGAACTGTATCCTCAGCCTTAGGTTTAAACGCTTTAAATTGCTTTTTAAATTTTTTTTTCATCTGACATCCAGGGATATTTCCTTATTCCTTTGTACTTGAAATTAAGGAGAAAAAAACATTTTTCCTCAACTCAGGGTATCATAATGATACCAGAGAGTGGGTATGAAAAACATGTGGAAACCCTGGACAAACGCGTGATATAATCATTGTCTTCAGCAGCAGCTGTGTCGTCAGTGTCTTGATTATTCCTGTGTTTGGGATGGCGTTTATCAGTGGTTTTGTTTTATGACTGTCGTGTCCTGGGTAAGCATTGGAATATGTGGACCAAACACTTTTCTTGTGTCTCATTAAGTTGGATTTGCGGGGTCTTGAAGTTTATTCCACTTGTGGATTTTGGTAAGGAAACCACAGAAGGTTGGACTGCCAAAATTTAGTTCTGCATCAGCTATAAACCTGGCTTTTTGAAAAGTTTTGGGGTTGAGACTGGTTTTTGTTCTAGTTTACTCTCTGACTAACTGGGTGATCCAAGGAAGACCACTATGTGTTCTAAACTGGACCTTCCTTAATAGAGATGGTAGTATTTGCTCCTCTGCCCCAAAGGATTATTGCAATGCATTAGTGATCAGGAACACATTCGAAGGTCTGAGCAGACGTAAAATATTATTTACTTGTAATCTGGTAATTACTTTTGTACTCATGGAAATGAGATTTGGTCACTGATCTGTTACCTTCATGCTTTCTCAGAGTGCAGTTTAACCAGGATTAAGATCTCCCTGTCCTCAGTTTGGAATATACTGAACTCATTCTGTATCCAGGGCGCAAGGGACCTAGTTGCTGTGATAACATTGGTTTATTGCAAAGCAGCGCACTGGTGCATAGCTAGTGGAAAACTGGTATGGGAGAAACCGTTTTTAAGGGCCTGAATTTGGGCAAAATAAGTCTTTTGATTTCTGCATTGTTCTAATGCCTGTTGGCTCATGTCACAAGATTGGAAGGCCCAGCAGGGCAGGAAGGAGTTTTTCTGGAAAGAGCTGGAGATTTATGCAGATTGGCTGACTCTCTGACATTTATTTGCTGCCCTTTTCTCACTCTGTTTTGGCAACTCTGAACCAGATGGATAAGCTCATGGAAAATAAGGCCAGTGAGGAAAAGATGCCTTTGATTTCCCCAAAGATAAGGGAGACTTCTCTCTTTTAACACAGCACTGTGGATTCTGTGCATGGATTTAAAATTGGCAACTCACTCTTGGAGACCTTCTGAAGTCTCTGAACAGGGCCCTCCCTTGTATACATATTGAAAGTAGCATAAACTCTTGTTTTCAGAGACACCCAGGCAAGGGACAAAGGTCCAGGCAATGGTCAGGATGTTATATCTACCCTAGCCCAGCCATCCAGTTCGTAGCTAGGTACCTAGAATGCTAGTCAAAGCTATAGCTACAAGGATAATTCACCAGGACTGCATTTCTTCCTTAATCACCAACATTTCTAAGAAGGGGAAAGATGGAGAGGGGAAGTTTGGCTTACTATTTCACTCTGCAATCACTGACGATTTGATCTGTATTTCACCTTACATTGACCTTTGGTGCACTATAGTTTTGGCCACAATGTCAACCTGGAAAGTGAAGATAGTAGATGCTGATATTGACTTGTGCAGGGGAAACGCAAAATATAGTTGCAGAAAGACAGGTAGGTAGATACATAGACAGATGGACTGAATTTCTGTACTGACGACTCTAGTGTCTGTAATTTAAGTACAAGTGTTCACGTGAAAAGTAGCTATATCGTGAGCATTGGGACACTTTTGAAAAAGTTAAGATTTCTCCTTACACTTTAGCCATAAGATTATTCTGTCTCTGTTTGTTACCCATGGCCCCAAATTTCAGTCTGAAAACACTTTTCTCTCAGGCACGTTGTTGAACTCTGTCCTTGGAATTTCAATGTTGAGATATGGGATTAAAAACAGTGAATAGATTTGCTAATTAAATGCCCGCTTGTTGTTTCGCTTTTTGTTCTGTTGTTTTTTGGGATGGATGAGTGAGGGTGTGGGGGGAGGTGTGGCTCTTGAATTCAGCCTTATTATTTGTTTTGTGTTGTCCTGTTTGTAGTTTTTTTATTTGTTTACTCTTGTTTGTTTAAACTAATCACTACTTAAGGAAGAGTCTTGGAGGCCGGGACTCCCCTTCGCCAGCCTTTAGCCCTGGTGAGCATTCAGGCATAAAAACGTGCTTATCTGCAAATGAATGGCAGCTCTTTGCTTCATTAAAGCCCCTTTCTCTTTTGGCACTCGCATTGTGACCCTTTGATATTAATTCAAAGGGCAATTAAAGAATGCGGCCCATCTTTGAAGTAAGGCATTCAGGGCAAGGGTAGGGACGAACCTGGCCCTCTGATGGACTGTGTGCATTCAACAGGCCTTTTCAAGGCAGTTTGAAGTGAGTCAAAGAAAATGGGCAGGAGAAGGTCAAAGAGAAAAAAGGGGCTAAAGAAACAGTCTGTATTTGTTCGAAGTATTAGCCAAGCAAACTGCAAATAGCAACAAAATGAAACAGTTAATAGAGCAGCCAGACAGAGCCGTGTCAATCACTTAACTTGAACAGCGTTAGGCTACCAAGGCTCCTTCCACTGTGTTACCTAATTATCTTGGGAAAGGCAGTAACTGGAAGTAATGGTATTGTATTTCTTTCTGCTTACTGCCCAGAGAAGGTGATAAATACTCACTGCGCCATAATTATGCAACATATATACATAAAGGAGTAGGAGGGCCCCGAGGGGCCAGGAGGCTGCATGGAAGTGGAGTTCCTAGGAAAGGGTCTGAATATGGCACAAACATGGCATTTTCAAACGTTGGCATGCTGGAGAATCCTTTAACTGGTTTCAGCTGGAGCTGGCTGAAATATGCACAGTCTCTCCTAGAACAAGCCTTAAAGACAAACATGTTTACCCATCCAGGAAAGTTCTTTTTTAGGAAAAAAAAAAAAAGAACCCGCAAGAGCCATGCACAAATAATATGAAAGGCTTGGTCCACACTCACCTCTGCCCCAGGAAAGGCAAGATTGAAAGTGAGGTTGGAAACGCGGTTCTTAGCTCCCCATTGTGCCTGACTATTGAAACACCCTTGGGGAGAGAAGGCAGTGGGGCGGCGAGTTGCATCTGTGACCCAGAGAGGGGGGCGGGGAGGAGGGAGGGCCAGGAGGCTGGGGCGATCTGATCAGTTTCTATTCCCGGGGTTAGGGTGGAGAGTTTTCCATCTCACTTTTATTGGTCACTAGAAAAAGCAAAAGAGCATCGTCAACCAAGTCCTTGGAATTGTGAGCAAACTAATTTAAAAAAAGTACGATAGCCAGACTTCCAACAGGGGTTTATGGGTAAGACAGAGGACAAAACCCCAAGCACCTGTACAAATGTCTGTAGACGGGGTGAATGTGTCTCTGTAATTGCAAGGCCCGGCCAGTGTGACTGCCCCCCCCCACGACTCTGTTTGCATTATTGGCATCATGGCTGCTCTAGACTGTGTTTGATGTTACATTCGTGCATAATGGCTTGGTTTGGAGGGACAGTAATAGATCTGAGGGCTCTGCTGTGCAGCTTCTTCACAGACTGTTGCAGGATGTGGCTATTAATATAAAACTGACTGCCTTTGTACAATGTTCATTGCTAAACTAAGACTCAGTGGCTGTGCATTGCAAGACGCCAGTCCTACAGCAGGGCTTGAAAATTTTCCTTTGCTGAAAAAGTTGTCTCCACGGTCGGGGGTTCCCCAGGATGAGCTGGATATAAGGCTATGAAAACGATGTGGTTTTTAAAAACATATTAGGAAATGCAGCTCTTTAGCAGGACCAATCAATGAATTCTTTCTTCTGTCCATTTCAATGCTCCAACAGAGCAAAACTGAAGAGATTAAGAGATGCTACTCTCATCATTAACAGGGCTATTGCTGCTTAACCAAATGGGAATCCACTGTGTGACATTGCAAATTTCCTTAGCTGTCTTGGGAAAATAGTACAGGAGACCTTCAATAATAATAAGAACTTAAACAACAAATTGTAAAACACAGGGGAACTCAGGTAATCGAAGTAGAACAAGGTAGGACATTTTTCACCAACAGTATTGCTGGAAACTTTCTGTGTTTCTAAAAAAAGCACTTTTTTGCAGTAAGGTTCAAAACTTGTTTTATTTTAGTTTTAAAAATACTCAGCTCACTTTGATGCCCTCTGTCTTTCTTTCTTTATTTTTTTAATGTGGTGCGGGAGATGGAACCTCGGGTCTTGTGCATGGCAGGCAAGTATTCTACCATTGACCCACACTGCAGTCCCCCAGTCCCTTTAAGGATAACTAAAAGTCACAAAGATTAGGAAATGTCCATCACCTTGGCATACTGAAAATGCTGATGCATCCTAAATATCACTATCAGCAAAATGAGAAGAAAGAGGTAGGATATCTTGCTTTTAATTGTGTCTTTCCCCTCTTCTTCCTAGGTAGTTTGCAAATTTCCATCAGTTTTTACCTGTTCAAGTCTTTTTTTTCTTCTTCTTTGTTTCCTCACACACAAACCAAAATTGTTTGTTGCAAGGAGTGAGACTGGGAACAGTGGCAAGGAAGAACACCTGAGCTCCTGTTTCAGATGAATTTTGTCCCAGGATGGTAAACACGGAGCAGGAGTAGTGATCTGTAGCTTATTTCATAGGTAACAAAGCAGGAGTTTAGAGGCTGAGTAGCCCAGCTGGCAAAGGTCAGGGTCGGCTGATGGCAGAGCTTGTTTCCTCACTGTGTTACTGACCGGTGATCCCTGAGGTGACAAGTGGCATTAAGAAGTAGCGAGGAAGAGCTTACTTCAGGGAGTGTGCCCGATGCCTCTGCAGCTCGTAGGTCTATAAAAAGGGGCACATGTTAGTGTTTGCTTTCTAACATTAGGATGACTGCAGTGAGGAAATTCACAGGGGTACAGGTGATCCTTAACAACATCAGACATACTCGTATTTGTGTGATGTGTTAATCATATTTTTGTGGTGCAGAGGAAGACTTTCTGGGAAGCAAATAAAGCTTAAACTTTGGGGTCCTTACATACAGGAACCCCGGGAGTGCTGAGCATTTCCTTAGTGGTGTGGAATGGTCTAGATAAGAAGAAGCCAGGGTGCAAGTCAAGATGTGGCTCTCTGTGAGCATCCCTGGTAAACAGCTTCAAGAGAGACAGGAAAAAGAGCTCCAGGAATTTGTTATGACTCCCCACTCCCACCCTAAACAACTTTTGCCTTTCACAGTTGATTATGTATTTGTAGTTCTAAATTCAGTTTTTAAAGTGTCTCCCAAGTTGTACCAGCTTCCGGCTGCAGGACTTCTGCATCCGGATCCTCCACTGGTCGTCCTCGCCACTGCAGGGTTGGCTCTGCCTTGAAACCCGTCTATAGGCATCGGGGAGCCAGGTTCTGTCAGGAGGGTGGTTCTTAGTTTGCTCACTCAGAGGCTTTGGCTGAGAATTCTAGTTCTTTCCTCAGATTCTTTGTGTATGTGTATGAATTGAGACTATGTCCTACTTTGGAAATATTAGAAGTTCCATTTGCTGAAGGCTCTAATCCTCAGTGTCCCCCAAAAGAGGAAAAGTCTTGCAGCCAATACTGAGGATTCACAGGAGGTTGAAAACTGGTGAGAAAGCAGAGAAACTGGGGAATCAGAATTTATTTTAAAGCAAGAGCAGCAGTGTTTACATAAATTAAGGAGAGACTGGGCCTGTCCAGAAACCAATCCAGATTGTTTTATGAGAAAAGTACAACAAAATCCTCACAAGCCAATTGCACTTACACAACTACACCTACTGTCTGCTAGTTCCTGCAGAGAAGAATGATGAATAGGCAGTGCCCTGCCTTTCCAGGAGCCTGTAGCCCGCAGCGGACGATGGTCACATGAGCACGTCACACCAGCTCATGTGCTTGAGTACATTCAAAGTTCAGAGCTCTGTGCAGTGCTGGGGAAATGTAGTCTGTTGGTTCCCAGCATGAGGGAATGCTTCCCTGGAAGGGAAGCTCTCAGAGCTGAGTGCTGGGATTAATCAGGAGCTAAGCACCCTAATAAGGGCTAAAGAGGAAGGAATTCCCTGCCAAGCAAAGATAGAGCATTCAACATGTGGAATAGGTGGTGATGGCAGGAGCGGAAGGAGAGGCTCCGGTGACCAGAATCCCTCAGTCTTCACAGGCAGAATAAACAAACCCCTTTTGCTTCAACTCTTTTCTGTTCTAGGATGGATTCTAAGTTATAACCATGTTTTCAAGAGATCAGTTAGGTAACCGTAAACACTTGTATTTAAGCAAGTGTTGTTTGAAAAGAAAATGAAGCAACCTGAGTGGGGATTGACGGCGTATAATCCTAGTGTTCTGAGAGGCTGAGGCAGGAGGATTGCAAATTTGACTGTAGTCTGGGCAACTTAGCGACTTTACAAGATCCTGTCTCAAAATAAAAAGGGCTGGGAATGTAGGAGTAGGGAACCCTGGATTTGATCCCCAGGAAGGAAAAAAGAAACCCTCTACCCTGATTAATAGTTCTCCTTTCATCCCCAGACATCTATTAATCTGTGTTCTGTCTCTGGACTTCACTGTTTTGATGATCTCACAGAAATGGAATCGTACAGCTTCTGATCGTTTGTATTTGTCTTTTTCCACTTGGGATTGTGCTTTAGAGGTTCATTCATGAGATAGCATGCATTAACACTTAATTCATTTTTATGACTAGTATTCCACTGTACTGCACTTATATAGCCAAGTGTATTTATGCATTCATCTTTTGGTGAGTATTTGGGCTCTTTCTTTTTGGCTATTGTAAATAGTGTTGCTATGACCATGTTTGTACATGTTTCTTGATTTTAACATATTCTAATTCCTGTAATCACCATTGCAATAGGATAGAGGAATGGTTTATTGTCCCCCAGATAGGTCCTTTTACCATTGGGTCCTTCTCACCCTTGGTCCCTGGAACACTGTTGCCTCCTCTCCACCACTGTAGTTTTGTTCTTTTAAGAATCTCATTAAAAATCTCACATATCAACTCCCCATGGTGAATGCGTTCATTATGTGTCACAAATACGTACTAATAATTAAGGACAGAACCTGACATAAATGCAGCTACAGTGCATAATCCTTTGAGACTAGCTTCTTTTAGTCAGCATAACAGCATTGAGATTTATCTAAGTCATTGCGTGCATTACCATTTTATCCTTTTTCATTACCAAGTAGTATTCCTTTGAATGAGGTGCCACAGTTCATTCATCCATTTACTTGTTGAGAAGGATTTGTGTTATTGCCAGTTTTGGGTTAGTAAGCATAGAATTACATAAACATTTATGTCAAAGTATTGTGTTTCTATTCCCTAAATATGTAGGGGTGGGATTTCTGGGTCGTATATTAACTGTTTAACTTTAGAAGAAGCTGCCCAGCAGTTTCATCAGCTGTGCCATTTGCATTTCAACAACAGTGAGCAGAAGTTTCCAGAACTCTGCACCACGGGCACCACGGGCAGCTCTTGTTTTAGCCAGTGCTTTTTATTTTAATCATTTTAGTATGCATGTGGTGCCATCCAATTATGGTTTTAGTTCATATTTTGCTGATGCCTAATGGTGCCGAGCACCTTCTCAAGGGCTTATTTGCCACCATGTAACTTCTTTAGTGAAGTCTCCTCTCAGCTCTGCTTGGTTTTCAATTGTTTATATTCTTGACTTGAGAGTTCTTATATTTTCAAGTACTTTGTCAGATAAGAGATTTGCAAATATCCTTTCTTAGTTTCTACCTGATCGTTTCAATCTTTTAACAATGTCATTTGCAGAATAAAAAGTTTATTTTGAGGAAGTCAAATTTCTCTATTTTTTATTTATGAGTTCTATCTTTTACATGACTAAGAATTTTTAACTAGCTTCTGGCCCTAGGTTTTCTGCTATAACAGGTAAGAATTAGGTCTAGGTCTTAAACCTAAATTTAAGTTTCATTGTTGTAGGATTTAAGACATGATTTATATTTTCATGTGAATGTCCAGTTGTTCCAACACAAGTTTGGAAAAAACTATCCTTTCTCCATTGAATTGCATTTGTACCTTTGTAAAAAATCAACTGGTTATATTTGTGTGGGTCTGATTTTGAGCTTTGTATTGTGTTGTACTGATGTATGTGTTGTTTCTTAGCTTGCACACAGTGTCTGAATCATTATAGCTTTATAGTAAATGTGTGTGTGTGTGTGTGTGTGTGTGTGATGTTGAGGACCAAACCCAGGGCCTCATGCGTGCTTGCAAACTCTCCACAACTGAGCAATATCCTCAGGACTGCAGCAATTTTTAAAGTCTGAAAATGTGATTATTCTGACTTTATTCTTCTTTTTCCAAAATCACTTTTAGCTACTTTAGGTCATTGATGTTTGTATACACAGTTTAGAATTTGCTTGTCTCCCCTCCCCCCACCGGAATTCTCCTGGAGACAGTTTATTTTTTAAAAGATATTATATTTTGATTTTAAAGAGTTTTGGGAACCAATGGTGAATCTATTTCTGTTACTTGAAAAATTAATAAAATTACCTGTCCAGTTAGGGATATCATTCCATTACAATATTCCCTCTGTGTGAGTGCTCTGTGTTATAAAATGGTTGGCAGGAAGTTAGAGAGCTTGAGCAAACTCATGCTATCTACACCAGGGAAAAACTTGGGGTTACCACGCGTGTTTAACCTGCTTTACTCATTTGTCATGGGACGCGCCAAGTCCTTCTAGGAGAACAAGGGAGGCATACATGAAACACTGAAGGCATGTTCGCAAAGCTCAGGTCAACTTACTCGTGGCTTTAATATCATTTATTTAATTTATATAGTTTTAAGCATTTGGACGCTGTCGAAAGCCTTTGCAAATGTGCCATATTATGGGGTTTCTAGGCCAATGTTCTGGCCCATAGACTGAAAACCAGCTTATCAGCAACCCAGGAAGGGAAAGGGAAAGGTAGTTATGCTTCCTTCCTTCCTTCCTTCCTTCCTTCCTTCCTTCCTTCCTTTCTCTCACTCTCTCTCTCTTTTTTTTTTTTTTGCTTAAGTGAAGACAGAAATCTACTTGCTCTGACTCAAAAGGGAATGATTAGATTTCATGAACTTCTTGGTATCTTTTCCTCCTATCCTAAAATTTCACTGTCAAGTTCCATTGAGGACCTATCCTAGAGTTCTGTAAAAAAAGGGACCTGTATTTGAAGTACTTAGTATGCTTTTTTCTATGCAGTGAATCTTCCAAATTTTGAATACGATTAAAATATAATACTGACAAAGTCAGTATGAACTTTATGCAAATGAGCTTAATGTGTTATATGTAACCAAGGATTCACCAAGTGAGCCCCACATTGGACGAACAGCCTACAGAACTCTTGGCTCTTTGAGGGGCAGCTTGGCAGGCACTGTGTGCTTGCTGGCGTACCAGGACAATAGGTGATTGATATCTTTCTGGAAGCTTTGGTTAGAGGAAGTTGCATTTCAGATTACTTCTTTAAATCTCTGTGCTAAAATGAATATCTAAAGTTATAATTTATTAATATTAAATTTAGAAATTGTATATTGAGACTGCATTGCAATGAATGCAGTGCTACTAAATGTTTCTGGTTATCATTGAAGCATATTTTAATTATTTATGCAAATCTGGGTGGTCATAAATGACTATTTAATGGTTCCAAGGAAAGTTTTATGTTGCCAGAAATAAGTACTTTTTTTTCCCATTGACTATGACCTTATGATGTTGAAAAACAAACGCAGGTAAATGAAGACAGTTGCTTGATTCCTCAAAGAACAAACAGAAAACTCATTCAAGCAATGACAATTATAATACGTTTTCTGCAGTTCTTTTACATGTAGGTTTTACTTACCGCTTCAATCTAGGGATGAGCTACAAAAAGATATTACTTTCTCCTCTTTCAGACAAAGAAGATCAGGCCTGGGGTATAGCTCAGTGGTAGAGTACTTGCCTAGCATACTTGAAGTCTTGAATTCAAATCCTAGTAGTGGGAAGTGGTTAACCCAAGGTTATGGAGCTAGGAAGTCGCAGAGTTAAGAGATAAGCCTTGTTATCCTGAGGCTGTTCTGAAACAAAATTTTACTTCTAGGTAAGGCAAACTTCCTGCCAGAAAAGGGAAAGGATAATTTTGAAGTATTGAACTTCTGCCTAGAGCAAAAAATATTAGTTTTTAAGTTTTTTCCCATTAAAGCAAGAAGAAAAATACAAAAACACTTTCACAGCCTTAGCTCTGCTTTCAAAATGCTAAAAAAAAAAAAAAAAAAAAGGTGGAGGAAGGGATTTTTCCTGATCTAAACACAATTGATCTATTTCCCAGTGTATTTTCTCTTTTTGGGCTGGTAGTTATAAACCCTTTCTATTTTGATGTTCTTAATCGATATTTATTAGTATAATGCTATGCCTAGCTTTTATATTTGGTATATCATATGCTTATTTGTTTTGTGCAACCTCTTGGTCTTACCTTTTGATCTAGATATAAAACAGGCAGAAGCAATGTGATTCCTGCAGCTAGTGTAATATGATTCTAGGAATTAGGAATTTTCATCTCAGAATGTACCAGGAAGTAGGGAATGGGATTATTCAAACAGTGATGTTCTGTTGGCTGAGTTGTGTTTGTTGCTTCCACGTATGTGTGCACTTGTGCACGTGAGTGTGCAAGTATGTGTTCTTTTCTAAGCAGTCTGAATAGATGTTTCGTCTCACAAGAGGTTACTCTCAGAAGGCAGATCTTAGATGCTGCAGAAGAGGTAAAATCTACATACCTTTAGTTTAGGAAACTTAGCATTTAAAGATATTTGAAAGAACAGCCCACAAGGTTATAAACCCTCAGGAAGATGTTTCCTTGCTGTAGTTCTCTTTGGGGGCCAGTTTACTGGCTCACTTCATAGTATGCCTTGGGGCTTGAGATTTTCACAGCCTGTGTTAAATCAGTGCCATGTAGTCAGTTTCAGATTTACTCTAGAGAATAAAAGTCAGGGAAAAAAAATGTCTCAGTGTTACTGGTAGGAGATATATATATATATATATATATATATATATATATATATAAATAAAATATATATATATATATATATATATAAAATAAAGAACTGAAATTCAGTTTCATATCTTAGAAAGACACAGGTAACACCCAGTGAAGTTCAGATTATAGGAAATTTACATCTGCCCCAAATATTGCCTAACTGCAAACAATAGGCAAGATTAAGAAATCAAGCCAAGGGGTTAAAAGTTCTTGCTGACCAGCTCAGGAAGGAGGGGAAAAGATACTGACACGTGTTGGTTCCCAGATTCTGGGGTCAGGCTGTTGTTCTTACAGGGAACAAGGCATCTTCAGAAAAGTGTGATTACCAAGCAACAGATCAAAGTTTATCTCTAGGTCAATGAGAAGGCACGTGTGTGGTGTCATCATTCTGGCTCTGAATAC
>PVJX010015826.1:0-41715 GCA_004027295.1 Dolichotis patagonum | reverse complement strand
TATACTATTGTGTTATGTTTGATATTATTGTAATTGAAACTATGCTCAACTATAGCAGAGTAAGAGATATGGTGTTAGATACTGTTGATGTCCAGTTGACTTAATGTAAAGTACTGTGTTGCCTATGTTGTCCTCTTCTGATCTGCTCTGTACTGCCCCCTTTTGTTTTATTCTCTTTTAAATTTAAAAAAAAAAGAATGTGTTCGTTGTAAGACATATTATTTGTCATTGAAATCCTTTTGTCTAATAACATGGCTTTCAGGCTGGGTTTGACCCAGGCTTTGGCTGGTGTCCCTCTATAATTATCTTGGCTCTGATCTTCCTTCATATCAGTTTTATTCTCAGATGGTAATTGTATTGGCAGAGTTCTTCTAAGAAATAGAAACAAAGAGGTTTAGGGAGAGAGAGAGAACATTTATTTTAAAGAATTGATTTATTCACATCTAGGGGCTGGCAAATCCAAAACCTTCAGAGTAGGCCAGCAGGCTGGAGACCCAGGGAAGAACAGGTGTTTCAGCATGGTATGGAGGCAGCCTGCAGGAAAAATTTATTTTCTTGATAGAATATCAGTCTTTTCTATCAGAGCCTTAAAATAATTGGATAACCCTCCTCGAGTTATGGAAAATCATCTGCTTTACTTGAAGTATATTGACCGAAAGTTAATCACATGTTTAAAAAACCTTCATAGCAACAACTGCAATGCTGTTTGATCAAACAAATGAGCATTATAACCTAGTCAAATTAACATGTAAAATGAACCAACATAATAGTAAACTGGCTCTCTGTGATTTTGAGGAGCTACATTTTCTTTAATCATCAGGAATAGAGTTCCTCTCAGTCCCAATTTTCTGAGCAAAATTCTTGAGTTTGACTCAGAATAGATATGGTTAAGTTATGTGCCCACATCTGAACTAATCATTGGCATCCTAGTGGAATGTGGTGACTGGTTTAAGATAGGCAGAACCTACCTGGAGCTGGAAGTAGGGTCAGATAGTGCAGAAGCACCAGGGATGTAGGGGAAGAATAAGGAACTGATTGGAAAAAGGCTTATTGATTAGAGAGGGACGGAAGAGATGGATGCCACATATGCTGGGCATCTTGACCAAACATAAAAGTAGATAATGTCAATTATAATGAAAACTTAATCATTCATGGCAAAATTAGAAGTGTAAACCAGACTATGATGTTGGTATCAATTAATCAGTACATGTTACGCTCACAGGAAACTTCACAAGAAGCCCAAAAATGTGGTCAGAAAATTACTAGGTGAGTATGGTGTCTAGTTTAATACAATGTACTCCAAACAAATATTTACTAACTGTCCACGAGGCTGGATGAAACTGGTGTCATCAAGTCATGGTAGATAAATAGTCTTGCTTATACTGTGAAGCTACAACTCCAAATCTGGGTGCTGGTGGTGGACGCACATAGCTAAATGTTTGCTCTTTGTGCTCCTACTGTTTTAGTTCTAGGTTGCTGAGCTTTTGTAGTAAGTAGTGCTGTCTTTCTTCAGGCTCAGTAGACTAAATTAAGCAGATTTCAACTTCTGTGTTTTGTAATTGCCCTCCTTGATTAGGATTTAGAGGACTTAGTCATCCTTACATATTTCAATAACTAAATATCAAGTTATAGGGGTATTTTATTCTGAAGAAAGTCCTCTCATTGGTTGTCACAACCATCAACCTCCCCGTCATGCTATGTACAGCATCCAGGGTCACTTTTTTGTCTTTCAAACTAAAATTCTTGAGAAAAACTTGTTTTGCCACAGTATAATTGATGTGCAAAAACATGTACATATTTCATACACATAATTTGATGTGGACATATATACACAGAAAACAATCACCACAATCAAGATCATAAACATTTCCATCGCCTCCAAAAGTTTCCTCATGCTCCTGACCATACATACCTTTTCTGTGGTATGGGCACAAAGATCAACCCTCTTCACAACTTTTTAAATATGTGATACAGTATTGTCAGCTGTAGATGTTGAGTTGTACAGCAGAATTTTAGAATTCATTTTTCTTTCATAACTGAAACTTTATATCTAGTGAACAACTCTTCCTGTTTCCCTCTCTTTCTAGCCCCTAGAAACCACTATTCTGAGAGTTTGATTATTTTAAATAATACAAGTGAATTATGCAGAATTTGTACTGTGCTGGCTTGTTTCAGATAGCATAATTTTCTCCCAGTTCATCTGTGGTATTGAGTATGGCAGAATTTCCTTCTCTGTTAAGGTTGAATAATATTTTCATTATATGCATATACCACATTTTCTTTTTTCATTTATTTATCAATGGACCTTTGTATTACTTCCACCTTTTGATTTCAATACTGATTTCAATACTTTCAAATATATACCCTGAATTCACTACTTGCTTCAATACTTTCAATACATTCTGATTTCAATATTGATTTCAATACTTTCAAATGTATACCCTGAATTGAGGTATATATGGTGGCTCTATTTTTCATTTCTCAAGTAGAATTTTTATTCATTTTTTTCTTTAGCAGCCACACCATTTCACATTACTGTTAACAGGCTACAAGGGTTTCCATTTCTCTACATCCTCACCAACATTAGTTATCTTTTTATTCTTTAGTCACAGCCCTCCTGACAAGTATGTGGTATTATCTCATTGTAGTTTTGTGCTAGAGTTACTCTTTATAAACGAAATCAGATTCTACATGCTTTCTCTCAAAGCCTTTCAATGGCCTTCTGTTATCCTTGATACAAATTCAATCACTTATATGTGACCTTGAGATCCTTTATTACCTATAACTTGCCCCAAATAACCCAAGTATAGCTTTACATACATGTCAATTTCTCATCTCTTAGTCTTTGGGGGCACTACTTACTTCTCTGCCTCAAATACTTCTTTGTTTAACTCTCTTCTGCCTTTAGGTGTCACATCAGCCAGAAATCGTCTCTTCCCATTCTGTCTTCCAACCTGGTTATGTGCCCCATTAATGTTTTCCCTTATCTCTACCCTGCAAACACCCCACCCCAATACTCATCCTTTGTTCCTCTCTAGATATCAATTTCATGAGGTGTAGGCATGCCTATATTGTTTGCATTTTATACTCAGTGTCCAGCTGGTATCTTACATGTGTAATCAATGTCTGTGGACAACAAAGGGAGTAAGAGATTAAAGAGATGAGTAACACCTCATGGCTAATATATTTATTAAGCACCTATCATGGGTAAGCTGTTGTGCCAAGTTACTGGGATCCAGAGGTATTAGATTAGCTCCTGTAGATAACTCAATCAGAGAAACAGGACATCAGAAACATACAATTTACAACATAAGAGATATATGTTAAACGTAGAGTATAACACGTAGATGGGAATTTCTTGACCTTAGTACTATTGCCAAAGTTCTTTCTTTCAGGAAGATGTTCTGTGCATTCTAAAAGTGTTTAGCAGACTCTCTGACCTCTGCCTTCTGGATGCCAATAACATCTCTGCCCATTTCCAGTTGTGACACAAAAATGCCTGAAGACAATGCCAAATGTCACTGGCAGCAAAATCACCTTTAGTTAAAAATCACTGTTGTAGACACTAGTGATCTGTGACTTAGAGTGAGAATGAAGACCCTGTAGTAGGGGCAGGAGCTAGAGATTTATAAAACCAATGGGATATCTGTTGTAGTTTAGATCAAGAATGTTCCCCAAAAGCTATGTGGACTCACATATGTAGCTTTTGAAAGGTGATTTAATTATGGGAGTGATATAGTTCATTTGATGTTAGGAGGTGGTATCTGGTTAGAGGATACAGGTCACTTGGGGTGTAATCTGGAAGTGTGTATCTTCCTTTTCAGCTTCTTGTTTCTCTCTCCTTCTGTTTGCTGGCTGCCATGATGTGAGCAGCTTTCCTCCATTACATTTCTCTACCATGACATTTCTACCTTGAAGTCAGATGACAAGACCTGTAACCATGAGCCAAATAAACTTCTCTTCTTCTAAGTTGTGGGTATTGTGTATTTTGTCTCAGTGATAAGGACAGTGACTAAGACCCATTTTGGTACTGAGAATAGGTCACTGCTATGACTGTTATCTCACTACATGGTTCAGAAGTCTTTGGAACTAGCTCACATGAAGAGTATGGAAAAGTTTGGAGATTATGATTACAGAGCCTGACAATGCTATAATGCTGAGCTTGATGGGACATTGTGGTCCCAACTCAGAAGACCAGAATTCTAGTAGAAATAGAAATGAAGACCAGGCTCAAGAGGTTTCAGTTGAAAACAAGAACTCCACTGGCAGTTGGACTTGAAACCATGTATGCTATTTTCTGTCAGAAAATTTATCTACATTTTGCTTATGTTCTGAGACTTTATGGGAGACTGAGATAAAGAACAGCAGACTAATTTGCCAGGAGAATTTTCATGGCATCCTAATGTTCAGGACGGGATGTGAATATTGCACAGAGCTTCTATCCATGTTTATATTGAAAATCAAGAACAAATGGCACATCTGAGTGATTTTAAATTTTTGATTTCCCCAGAAAGGAAGCATTTGTAAAATTTTGGCAGAGAAGAATTTGGTTGCTGAAAAGATTATCATTAAAAAGAAGTCAAGTACAAAAAATAAGAAGGGTGATTTGAGGGCATGCCAGAGATAAGCACGATTCCCTGCTTTGCAGGCTCAAGGATGCAAAATTGAAAGATTTGTTTTGAAAAGAGAGTTCCAGGGCAGCTTACTTTGAGAAAGGCCTCCTAGGAAATTGATTTTCCAGGATTTATTTCATAGTACTCTGTTATCCAGGCACTCAGAGGCTGCTATAGCCATGATTCAAATGGTCCCAGCTACTGCTCGAGCTGCTGATAGACCTTGGCATCATTTGTGTAGTGTGGCTGGTTTTACGGTCTTGCAGAATATAAAAGTTGTGGGGTCTGGAGGCTTCCACTCAGATTTCAGAAGGTCTATGTTGTAGTCAGGGCTTACAAGGGAATAGATTTAATACAGAACAAAATTTAGAGGGTTATTTTATAATATTCACTCAAAAAGTCAAACACAGAAAATCTGTAGGAGATCTATACATGAACTAGAGACCCAAAAAATTCTAGCTGAGGGCTTAAATCCCCCCAGAAATGTCCTGCAAAAATTGAGCTGAAGGCCTAGAGCCACAACAGTGTCTCATGCAAATCTGTATTAAGGTCCAAAGGTCAGCTAGAAAGTCTGCACCAATGAGTTTAAGGATCTGTACCAGCAGGCTAAGGAATCTGCACTGGATCCAGGAAGTGACACTGAAAGTAAGAACCAGAGCTCCTTGGAAGAGAACCACAACCATACTCAGTGACAGCAAGAAACCGAGCTCCTCTGACCGTGAGAACAGCCCAATCCACGTAAGGAAAATCTGCGTGACAAGCTTCCCCTGGAGAAGCAATAGAACACCATCTTCCCTTCCAGTTTTCCTTTTAGGTTGTTGGTAGCAATCCTCAGGTAGGCCTTCCACACCCAGAACCATGCTTCAGTTCCACTGGGTGTTGCAAACTGAAACACTGGAAGGCCAGATAGCGTGTGCCTAAGGGAATAGTTCATAAAGCTGTTAGAGGGAAGTCAAAAATGCAGTGAAGACCAAGAAGTTACAGAAGTGAGGAATGTGGAATATCTCAGCAAGTTAATACCACAGGCTGTGAGTAAAGCCATCCTAAGAGAAAGGCCTTGAAAACTGCAACCTGCTTCAGGGACAGGGTTGTCCAAGCCATTTAGAGGTGACATCTCACTACAACTTTCTTGGGTTCTAGACATGGAGCTATGAGATTTAATGTTTGCCCTGAGGGATTTTGGTCTTTCTTTGCCCCGATTTCTTTCTATTTCTCTCTTTTGAAATGGGAATGTTTACCCTGTGCCATTGTACATCAGCAGTATTAAACTTTTATTTTTACAGGGGCTCACCGTTAAGAGTTTGCTTTGAGTCTTAGAAGAGACTTTGACTTGGAATTTTCAGTGGTGCTGAAATTGTTAAAAATTTGCTACTCTTAGAGCTGGACTTACAAAGAAATGTATATGAGTCTTTTGGGGGTTAAGGGCAGAATGTTATGGCTTAGATCAAGAATGTCTTCCAGAGGCTTCATGTGATCATAGGCAGGCTTTTGGAAGGTGACTGAATGATGGAGGAGACATAGGTGACTTGTTAGTATGTGGAGTCAGGTTGAGAGAGGCAGGTCACTGGGTGCATGATCTAGAAGGCCTTTCCCACTCCTTGCTTCTCTCTCTGAAGCTTTAGGAAAAATCATTATTCATAACCTAAATAAACTTAACAAAACTTTAAGTAAATTACCACTACTGAGAACACACACAAATGTACAAATCATATAACTATATAAACTGATGTGTGAGCAAAGGGTTTCCCAAATGAATGATGCTTTAATTATTTGATTTCTCCTTTCCTAGTTTTTATTTTATTTTATTTTATTAATTAATTAATTAATTTATTTATTTTTGGTACTGGGGATCGAACTTATGACCTCGCATTTGGCAGGCAAGCGCTTACACTGCTGAGCTAAATCTCCAATCCCTTTCCTAGTTTTTAATCTGAAAATTGTCAGTTTTAGAAGTTCTAGGAAATATAGTATTTAGATCTTCTCTGGTCATCCAGCTAGTTCTCTATCCGGGAAACAGGATCATTGAGCCAACTAGGAAAGCCAATTCTGAAGAAGGTTACTCAGGGGCGATGTTGGGGATGGAGGTCCTCTAGGCTGGTAGGGAGGGCTGTTACCTTAAGACTCATCATGGCTGCCAAACTCTTAGCCAACACACCTCCCTGCAGGAGATGGCTCTTTAAATGATTGTGGAATTGAATTGAATTGCCTTAACGAACTTCAAACAAGGCTTCAGGTGACTTTGAATTAAACTAAATCAGTCCCCCCAACCTCTGGTACCCCATCACCAATGGAAGAGAACACATTTCACATCTGCTCACAAAGCAGAAAACCTGCTGTCTCCAACACAAGCCTGTTCTGTGCTTCAGCAATCAGTTAAAAATCCATCTTTCAAAGGTCCCATGATTCATGTGCTCTGCTATGTTTGGCAAATGAATTTTGCAGTTGTGATGTGCATTGTTGCCTCTTCTATTCAAGGCAGATCAAAGAATGCCACTAAATGATTAAGTACAGGAGGAAACCTTGATATAGGATCACACACACAAAATCAAATAAATAAAATCCAAAACACTCTTAAGTGATGGACTGTGTTTTCAGAATCTGTTTAGAGAGCTACTGAAACCCTCTTCTCCATAAGAAGGCCCAAAATACCCAGCTGAGATTTTCCTCATAACATTTTCTGAATCAATTCAGCTCTGTGGATGAGTCAGTAAGTTTCTATTATAGGCTTCATAAAAATTCAAGGAAGTCATGTAAACAATGAAGTTTTTTTTAATAAAAAGCAAATAAATATACTTTGACTGCTAATTGCCCTGTAGAAGTTGGGTAATTTCCTGTTCTTAGATTTCCCAAGGGTCTTTCATTCTTAAGACTTACTTTCAAGAAAAAAACCCCCAAAACATTATATTTTTCAAATTCAGAGAGAGATAGACAGAGACAGAGACAGAGACAGAGACAGAGACAGAGACAGACACAGATGGGGGTACACAGAGATTTCTAACTATGGCACTTGAAATAAAGTCATGAGAGAATAATCCTTTGGTAGTTTTTTCTCAGGATTTTCCACTTTGATTTTTCTCCTACTATTAACTTTCACTTGCCTATAGCTCGAGTCAATTTTAGAGGGTCAGAAATTAACGATCATTTCCTAATAATCTTTTTTGGAGTGAAACCCTCAGATGGGTTCTGCAGATGGGTTTTCTCACTAAGAATGTTGATTCTTTCCTCTGTGACCATCTCGGCTCATTTCTGCTTTGTCTGCTTCGCAACACTGACAGAGAAGCAGCGGAGTTTTCAGGCATGCTGATGACCAACAGCCAGAGAGAGGTGACAGAGTGCCACCCTTAAGGTGTGTACACAGAGATTTTGAAATTATTAAGCTCCAGTTTACTCAGGTGAGGAATGAACACCTTGAAGGGTGTTCTGGACTAGGATGAAAGGTCTTCATCTTCCACTGTGTCCTCCAGGAAAAAGAGCTACTCTTTTGGGTGGGAGGCTGTCAGGAGAGAGAAAGACCTAAAGGCTAAAAGGCAGAAAGCCCTAAGTATTTAATAAAAACAGTATCATTCAACACTGAGCATTCTTACTAGGCATGAGGCATAGAAAATGCAATTTCTGCCAGGGGCAAGTGAACCTGCCACATGGAGGAACTCAGTGAATATTTGTTGAATGAATGAATGAACAAACATCTGAATTAGGATGTGGCAAAATTCATCTAGCTTGCCTGCTTTTAACTGGCAGGACACACTGATGTGTTGTGACAAGTTATGAAATATATAACAACTAATTGCTTAACAATTATAAAACATCAGGATTCTGGAATTATTTTTCTTCTGTCTCTTTTTTTCTAAAAGAATTTGGAGGTGATTCAAGGTTATGTCTATAATGGTATTTCTTCACCTTTTTTCATTCTAATATGCTTTCTTTGATAGTTACTGATGTGCTGTTATGCTTATGATTACAAATGACTGTGCAACTCATGATTATAGGTACTTCTGTTTATTTTTTAATTTTACCCGTGAATAAATTTTTAACAAGTAAGAAGGCAAGGGTAGATGAAGGGCGTAGGTAATATGCATCTGTCTCTGCTTTGCATAAGAGTAGGAATGATGCTGCGCACGTACCTATCAGTAGTGGTGCACAAGTTATCATCACCAAATCAAAGGCAGAGCAATGATGCACATAAAATTGGCAATGTTATTCATACTAAAATTTATATTCTATTTTCAAACACCAACAATAGAAATACAGTGGCTATGTTTGTTTTCTAGTGGCATTTGCTTATTTTATTAGTATTAATTTTGGAAGTCTAGAAAAATTGAATCAATTAAATAGTGTTCAATTAAATAGTCAAGGAAGTGATATATATGGGCAATATATATATTTTATATGTATATATATATGTATTTCTTTCCTCATGTAAAGGTACCTTAAGAGATGATATGACATGTTAAAAATAAAAATATTTGGCTGTTTGTTTTATTTTGCTGCCATATCAGAAGGAGGTGTTAAAAATAGAGGACATCTCATAAATAGTCTATTTTGTATGCTCAAATCATTATATCACATCCATCAGAGTGGAGAAAGCAAAACTAAAGTCTTCTAAGAGACAGTTAAATCTAGTAGCTAAGAGTATAAATTTTGATATAAGATTGCATAGGTTTCAATTCTGGCCTTGCCACTTGCTGGCTTTTCTGTTCTTAGTGTCTGGTCTTGGAACAAACATGACAGAGAGCTGGCATTTAATAAATGCAAATAAGTGGTAGCTAACTTTAATTTCTATCATTTGTTATTCACATGGTCATCTTTCTTAAAAAGCTTGCTTTTCACTCTGAAGCTTTTATTAGCAGCATACATCAGTAAAAGTCATTTCACAACTCAAAACATTTTTTAGGTAGGACCTGAATGTTTGCTTGTAACCACAGAAATATCCTCTTTTGTTAGTTCAGTACCATGGGCATGTGGTCTTGGTGGCATAAAGTGCAATTCATACACCTTCTCACTTCATGAATCTTTTCTGCTGTAGGTCTGATTCAAATGGTGCAATGCTTCAGTAAAAATTAAAAAGGAATAAATAATGTGCTTTCAGCTTCAACTCTTCCACCTAAAAATGGCTCTGAATGCCTCACTTTCATCCCTACAGAAGCATCACATTCTTGGCAAATTAAGAAAAAAAGAATTATGTTCATAGCTTTTTATTATCTAGCCAAATTGGTTTTAATTTTCAGTTGGCAAGAGTAGTGGTCCTAAGAGCTTGCACAACTTGCTATGATTGAGCTGATTCCAGAATAGGAGGAATTCATTTTCATCTTGAAGTTTTTAGCAGTCAGGATATCATTCTGAGAGAACAAACAAGTCAGCATTTGTCTTGGCGAAGACAAAGTGGCAGTGTGAGGAAAATCTTGTTCCACTCAAGATAGACCCCCAAGCTGAATGCGAGATCAGCACATCTCATACCAGCCAACACAGAGTGCCGTCCACAGATGTTGATCCTACTTAGCCCACTCCCTGCCAGTCTGTAGTGCCTCAGCGGACAGACATTTCACCAGCCTGCCTGGAGCCGGCATTGAGAAGGAGAAAGAAGCAGAGCGCTGTGGGAACCCCTCCAGCACCCTAGGATTCCACTGCCTGAGCCCGTCTTGCAGCAATTTGCAAACTAAAACATTTTACCCAGAAGGGGACTTTTATACCTCTTGATTTTTAGTTCCCCGAATTGCTTGATATAACTACCCCAAAAAATCAATACCCTGAGTTGAGTTGTGTAAACAGGAAACCATGAAGAGTGCTGCCAATGTGTTCCTTTCCAGGGGTGATGTCAGAGTCAAGCTCTACCTAGTCAGTCCTTAGCTCTGCATCTGTATTCTATGCGCATCTCTCACAGTGCCAGCCAAGTAAGTCGTGCTCTGCAAACTAGATGACTCTCACAGGCTCACACAAATCCACCTCCACTGGCGCAGAGTTGCCCCAAAGCATAAATGCTTGTCAGGATGAGGGCCTTCCCTCAGATTACTGATTGTTGGGCAGACACAGAACAGGTTTGGCCCCAGCCACAAAAATGTGAATAGAGACTTTCATTTTGAAGTGACAGCACTGTCACCAGAGGGTCCATTTCAAGCCCATTCTTTGAAAGCTATAGCAGCTTTGGCAGCCTTGTCTTTGCACTATTCTGCCTCCTGAGACTGCAGAAGAGAGATTTGGAGCCTGTCATGCTGTTTCCCCTGCATTACAGCCCCTCTGGGTTGTTGAACAGAAATTCTTCATCTAACCAGGCTAATTTACAAACATCATGTTTCTCTGTTCGCAGTCTTGTTCTTCCCAACTTTAAGAAACCTTTTCTGTTTGCATTCAAAACTATATGCACCTCTATATTAAGAATGTCTTAATTTTTCCTCATTAATATTAAATATTTCAAATCTATTTTCAAAATAGAATAAGATCTGAGGTTGTTCAGAATATAATTGTTTATTTAGCTTCAAGACAGGAATGCTTGCAGAAACTTGACCCCAAAGTGTCCTTGCTTCAAGACGGGCTCTCAGCTGGGAAGTCAGGCTGCCTAGCTGGTAGAGAAGCTAAGATGTTAGTCAAGATTTTAAAGTGTCTCTTCTTGTGCCACCTTGGTAGTTATAAGACAAAGGTATTTCCAAACCTGTCTATTCTAAAATCACTAAAGTGTTTCCATACAAAAAATATATATTTTAGGGGGTCGGCATAATATTTGGACTTGTTGTGCAATACTTAGTAACTCAGAAGACATGTGCATATGGCTTGATCTTCAGGTAAAATTTTTAGGCATTCACTATGTTCTTGATGTATAACAGATTTAACAGAGAACTGTATCTTAGAAAATCATAATATATTTTCTGATGAAGAAATACCAGTCAGTTGTATATGGACATCTCCATTACCTTCATATGAAGCTTATGTCTGTCTTACTTGCCATGAAATGGAATGACTCTACACATTATAGCTACAAACTTAAGAAGCTGTCTTAGTCACATTCATCAGCTCTGAGACAAAATACCTGACACCTGCAATGTAAAGGAGAGATTTAGAAGTTTCTGCCCTGGCATGGTTGGTGGCAAGGTGCAAGGGCCTGGGTGGAGGAAACTCAGTCACCTCATGGTGGACAGGAAATGAAGAGTCAAGATAGGAGGGAGGTGAAGGGGATATATCTTTATAAATCACACCTAGTACCCAAGTCTTCTGATTAGACATCATCTCCTAACAGCATAATAGCAGCTTTAATGCTATCATAATCCAGTTGCCTTCTAAGCACGTGAGGATTTTCGGGCCATTTTAGATCTAAACCATAACTGTTTGCATACTACTATATTCTAGAGTGAAGAATCAGGCAAAAGGATGAAATTGGGTCCACTGCAGACCTGTTTCCAAATAATAATGTCTTGTGCATTACAAAAGTCAGCCCACAGAATGCATACTCATAGTCTAGATGACAAGTTAGGTACTGAGGTGGTTTTTTTGTTTGTTTGTTTCTTTTTATCTTTTAAGGCATAAGCATGTTTTAAAGAGAAGATGGTTTTATTGATATATATTAGTCCTGGTGGGCTAGAAAGAAAGCTACAGGGTTGAAGCATCAAATGTCCAATCTTTTAGCACAAAAACAGCTTTCAAAAGTTAGGCCATTTGTCAGTGTCACTCAAAGTGTTTAGAAGACCTAGAGGTTGAAAAAATCAATCAGCTGTGTGTTGTGTCTTTTTCCCTTTTTTCTCCCTTTGTGTCTTTCTGAGGCCTAAAACAACACAGAGGCATGGAGGAGCAGGCTGTGAGGGAGTCGCTTGTGTTTGCTCTCTTGCCTCCAGCACTGTCTAAGGCCGCATTTTAGAGTTAGCCTTGTGATGCCAAGGTAGGTTCCAAACAAACTCAGATGTCTCAGGTCACAAAAATTGCCCATTAGAAAGCTTGCATGTCATAGACACGTAACTTTTCTTCTAATAATGCCATTACTCTTCCCTCCCTCTGCCCCTTAGCTGCATCCCTAGGGGATTCCAGGCAATGTTAAGACTTTAAGAGGGTGAGGACTGTCAGAGAGAACAAAGCCCTCCACTGAGAAACAATATAATCTGAGGAGTCTCTGAATTCAATCTTACATCGTAATTCTGGCTATGACAATGACTTTTCTGCAAATGTCTTGCTGTTACCTCTCTCAACATGGGAGCAAGTGCTAAATTGCATCAGAAATTCTATCAAATACTGTGTGACTGTTAATGAATGGCACTTTGATATTTGATGTTACTTCCATAATAATCACTATGAACCTCAATTTGAAGGTTCAATTTGAAGGTGAGGTTCAGGGCGTGTGCCCAGAGACAGTACCAAAAAAGCCGGTTTGTATGAAAAGCAAATGCAAACTGGTCCCAGAATTGTCAGATAAAATGAAGTCACCAAGAAAAATCTAAATTTCATCTAACGACATTTTTTTTAAGGGTAAGATTTCATGAAACATACTTATCCTAAAAATATTATTTGTTATTTATCTGGAATTTAAATCTAACTGGGCCTCCCATATTTTTATTTGCTGTATCTGTCAAGCCTACTCTGGAACAGAGGTTTGACTCAAAAGATAGGAGAGGGAGGATCTTATTTATCAGGGGTCTCACAATCAGAGAATTAGTAGTTGGAAGTCCTAACAAAAGATTTGAGATGAGTTCCAGACTAATTAGGCAGTTCAGTCCATTGTGTGTGTCTGGTGTTTTCAAAATGATGCCATATTTTACCCTATCCTTCCCTCCCCTCCCCTCCCCTCCCCTTCCCTCCCCTTCCCTTCCTTTCCCTTCCCTTCCTTTCTCTTCCTTCTTTTTTCTTCTCTTCTATTCTCCTCCTACCCAGGAAACACATTAAAATGAATTCCTTCTCAGGGGATTTGTCAACTCGTTCGTCATTCTACAAACATTAGCTGAATGTCCATTATGCACTAAGTGTTGCTCTGGCCTCTGAGGAGCAGAAACAGGTGCACAGAGCCTCTACCTTGATGAAGCACTGCTCGAAGGTACTCAGATTCCCCACAACTGGAGCACTAAGTCTGTCTTCTGGATTCAAAAGCCCAGCCCACTTTTTTTCCCACCTGCAATTTGATACCTGTAGATGTAAGAGAAATAATGACAAATAAAATATACTTGAGTGCAGGAGCTTTTAAGGGTAACATGAGACTATATTACCAATTATAATAAAAGTCAGGATGTGACAAGAACAGTGAAAGGGAAGAAGTGGAAAACAAAGTGTAAGGCATTTGTCCTCCTAGAGGAGCCTTTACAGTGTATCACTTTAGGGACATAGGAAGGTATTTTACAGGAATCTGAGATGGACTTGAGGAGTGTTGAGCTATTCCCCAAAGCTCTGGATATAAAATTACTAATCATGGACTCAGAATTGGAAGCATCCTCAGATGGCTATACATTCAAACATTCTTTCTATAGTCTTTGTTGGGTATCTTTTGGGTTTTTTTCCCCCTTGAATTTGTCTCATATTTTCCTGAGTTGTCTATTCCACTGTTGTAAAACTAAGTGTTAGAACTAACACTTCAAAAAGTAGAGTTGGAACCAGATCCTGTATATCCAGGCTTACTTTATGTGGATTCTATATCTGCTGTTTGCCCTGCTTACTACTTTAGTCAATTTTTCTGAATGAAAATACAGAATATAGGCTTGCCAATTTTTTCTAGGGTAAAAAGATAGGTGTGGTAGCAAACATTGCAAATGATAGAAAAAATTCAAAGCTAGTAAGGTAAGATATAATAAAAATGTATGAAAAGTCCTGTATTAGAGTCAAAATTATCTATTACAGGATAGTAACAAACTAGTTTTGTAGGAGCGCCTGTGAAAGCAGCCCAAGAGTTTGAGCCAATTCTTAACCTAATATGAGCCAACAATATGACATGACTGCTACAGAAGGTAACAATTTAGGACCAAAAATTAAAGCAGCACCAACAGCATGCAAAATAATAGCCTGGAATATTCTGCCTTACTCAGATTGTATCAATATGCTGTATTGAGTTTTGCATGCTGCAATTAAAAAGGTGTATGGGTACATAGTCATCATTATTCCTGGAAAATGGGGCTTCTGTCCTGGTCACAGGCTTGAGAGGGTCCCCTGTATCGTGACTATCAGTACAGAAGTCCTTTTGTTTTTCTTTTATACTTTCTAAGAAAAGTTTTTGAAAGTTTGTTAATTGGTTGATCAAATGGGAATACTGGAAAAGGGACTCTTATTCAACCCTAGTCAGAAGACAGAGGATACAGCAAGACACGGTAGTGGGAAAGACAGAGGATATGCTTAGAGGGAAATCACTTCATTGTCTGGAGATCAGGCAACATCTGGGCCACTCTGTTTCATGTTGGCCACCTGAAATCTCTTAAAGTAGTTATCTAGGTCAACTGGACTTCCAGCTCACCCAATTCCTTTGAGGGTAGTACTTAGAATGGCCTCAATTGGAAAGATGAGACAATGCAGGAATCAGCTAGTGGGATCCCTGCAGCAGTTAAAAAGATTACTGGGCCTGTCCTCATCCTACTGCCTCCCATCCCTGGGATCCTGGGCCAGGTCCAGTTTATATCTTGCCCTTGCCCTAACAGATCCATGCCCCCATTCAGTAATGAGCATGACTTCTTTTGGCCTTTGAATTTCAAGGCCAATTCCCTAGAATGGCCATGGAGCCCTCCATGGGAACTTGGACTGGACATGGGCAAAGTTTGACCTACAACTTTTGAATATTTAGACATATGGTAAGTAGCCTTTCATATTCTTCTATCGAGCTTAAGTGTTAAAGCACAGACAAGTCATTGTAGTGACTTGTTTTAGAGGAAGAAGTTCCCCTCTGTTAGAGTTTTATTAATGACCTCTGAGAAGTTGAGCATCTGTATCTATAATCAAGCTTTTTTGTTGTTTAACAACAAATGAGTTATTCTATGTAAAATATCTAGTACCGAGCCTGACATACAGTAAATGTTTAATAAATGTTTTTTTTTTTTATTTATGTTCTGTGAACAACTACAAATATCAGGAGGTTTCACAAGCTTCACTCTGATAAGAGATTTGAAATCGTATTCATATAGAATGAGTTTCTTTTGTGTTTGGCCTTTTTTTTTTCATTTTTAAAATTTTATTTTAAAAAGGATAAAACCAAGGAAAATAAAACAGAATAAAACCAATCAAGATAAACTAGTATAAGTAACACAGGGCTTCAAAACCTTACAAAATCAGCAATAGTTACCATAATGCCTCTTGTTGTCTTCATAATACCTGCAGATGCCTTCAGACATAGTAAAAATCGAACAGAAGAGAATACAAACAATAAAAACAAAACAATGAATGCAATAAAGGACTTCAAAACAACCCAATAGTAAATCCAAAATGGCTACCATAATATATCTTGCTATCTTTTAAATAGCTGCTCATGCCATCAGATTTACATAATCAAACAAAAGAAAAGAAAACCCAGGAAAACAATGAAATCAAGAAAACAAAGAAAGCGATATGGTTTCCAAGTGGGGATCATCTCCTGGTGAGGTCTGGTTCTCTTCCCCAGCCCCCCACAGTCCATGAATGGTGCTGACTCACAGGGAGAGTTTTGGGTGTGGCTGTCCCTACTCTGGCAGTGTCCTGTGCATGGTGCTGGTTTCTAGTAAGGGATCACCTCCTTGTGGGGCTTGGTTCTCTTTTTGTGTTTGGTCTTAATTCTGAGCCCCTTGTTCCTATTTATTTATTTTTGGTAACATGTCTTTTAAAAATAAAGATTTCCTCCAACCCAACCACTTCAATATCCATAATTATTTCCTCAGATGCTTAGATACTTTCCCCTTTTTTTTTCATTTGGAGAGAGAAAGAATATAGAGGCATCATTTATTTCCTCAAATGTCTCACTTTTCCTGAAACCTATTACTCCCTTTTAGAGTTTCACATTATGGATTTCATTATAAAGCTTTCACATCTATCTTTTCTCTAGCCATTGTGAAGATAACCTAAAAGGTCAGTGCACGTGTTTGAACATGCTTCAGTTTTCCTTCGTATCAGGGTTTTTTGATTTTGGGTTATAGAAATGGACACTAAAGAAGAAAATGGCTTATTGAAATGACATGGAAAAGAGGCTCATAGACGGAAAGAAAAAGGGTACCCCAGACTGGCTTATTGAAATGACATGGAAAAGAGGCTCATAGACTGAAAGAAAAAGAGTACCCCAGACCTTGGGAGGGCAGTTCTCAGGCCAGCTCTGGAATTTTAGAGAAATCCTTGGGTTAGGGAGCTGAATCAGCTTTCACTACTGCCCTCTCTGCTTGGTATTCCGGGTCTGGGAAATGAGGCCTCAATTAGCCAGAGTGATCAAGAGGAATGAAGGCCTATGACTGATTTCCCCAACAGAACTTCATGGGGCTCACTTGGGCAGATCTCTAAGGAAAAGAATGCCAAAGAGAAACCCTCACACATCGTATTTTATTAACTATTGTGGTAGATTGACAACTGGTGATCAATTTAACAGTCAGCTGAACTGAATCAGCATGGTGCTGAGTGTGGATGGCCTATCTGAGGATTGTTGCCAGCATAAAAAGGAGACCTGGAGAAGAGGAAGTAGTGTTATTGGTTCTCCTGGTTGTTGGTTCTCTTGGAGGAGCTTGTCAAGATTCTTTCCCAATATGAACTTGGCTGTTATCATCAGAGGAGTTCAGGACCTTGTTGTCACTGAGAATGGCTGCAGTTCACTTTGGGGGAGCTCTGGTCCTTGTTTTGAGTGTTGCTTCCTGGCTCCAGTGCAGAACTCTCAGCCTGCTGGCACAGATCCTTCATCCTGCTGGCCTAGCTTCCAGTGCTGACTTTTAGGCCTTCCCAGTGTGGATCTGTAAAACAGATTTGCCTGAGACGTTGGCATGGGCTCTAGGTCTTCAGCAGGATATTGCCGTGCGATCCAGGTCCTCAACTGGATTCTCTGTGGTCTTTAGTGTGTGGACAGATTTCCTGTACTTTCTGTGTTGTACTCTTTGGGTGACTAGTATAAAGTAATACTATAAGTTATGTGTTCTGTATTAAATTGTTTTCCTTGCAAATTCTGACTGCAACAACTGTTTGAGGTTATTGTGCAGGTTTCCATCACTTTGTGTTTCAATCTATTCATTTTGAAGCCTAGAAAAATATATTTCTTTTATGACTGCCTGTTATCTGCTCTAGGTGTTCAGCCTGCTTGAATATTCATGATTTACTCCCAAAAAGAAACAGGGAGGATAGAGAAGGAACAGGTTTGCCATGGGGTGGGAGTGTAAAGGTATTTGGTTTTGGGTCTAAGTGTCTTTGAGACAGGAAAGAATGTGTGTGCAACATCCAATTCACAAAAAAAAAAAAAAAAATCAGAACTAAGACTAAGATTTGG
This sequence comes from Dolichotis patagonum, assembly GCA_004027295.1. NCBI lineage: Eukaryota > Metazoa > Chordata > Mammalia > Rodentia > Caviidae > Dolichotis > Dolichotis patagonum. The sequence continues at coordinate 23,733 of PVJX010015826.1, read as the reverse complement.
AAGATTGCAACGTTATTTCAATCTTTTAAATAGATAGTCAAGAACAATTATTAAATGCCTTTTGCAAACCAGATATTGTACCAGGGCCAGAATCACAAAGTTGAATAAATCAAGATGGCAATTTTTAAGATGCATGGGTAATATTTAAGAGATGATAAATAAATCAATAATTGCAGCATAATGTACATTAGGGAAATACTTGAGGTTTCCCAGGGAATACAAAAAAGATGCTTTAAGTCCCATCTTGTCACTGGCATTAATAGGATATGTTATTCATATATTTTGTTTTGATCATTAGAACTTGTTCCTGAGGCCCCTCCCTTTGAATACTCACCTCCAACCAACACCTTGACAGACCTTTACCATTTGGTAGATTTTCATAGTCTTGGCATTGATAACAAAACATACTAGAGGTAGAGCTTTGGCTATAGTTGAACAATGATAATAATAAAGACATTCAATTGAAATATATTAAAGATAGGCAGACACCATGAAAAATCTTTTGGGGGCAGTTTCTATTATGTTTGATACTTTTTATTTCTCAATATTCATTAGTTAACCCATTTCTTTTCAGCCCAAGTAACTACTGTAGCAGAAAATGTGTGTGTGTGTTTGTGTGTGTGTGTGTATATATATATATATATATATATATATATACATATATATATATATATGTAAAACCTCTGGTCATCTAACTAAAATTACAATTTCATTTGCATTATTTAACTTCATTAGGGCCTTGGAACAGATGACCTAGAATAGAAATAATTCAGAACCCATTTTCAATTTTCTCAGCTACCAAATCTCCTTGAATGTATATTTGTTCATTAGTTTTAAGCACTTATTCTGAACATAGAGTACACCATGATGTTTTTGCAAGGAGTGCTGACACCTTTTCAGTAGTAATGCTTAATATGCATTATTTTTTCTTTTAATTACGTTGTATAAAAATTTACTATACATGACTCCCTGCTGGATATTTTCCCAGAAAAATTGAAAAGGTCATGTCACAGTGTTATATGTGCACCCATGTTCATAGTGGCACAAATTGTGATAGTTTAATCTTGGAAACAACCAAAATGACCATCAAATGCAGAGTGGATGAAAAAAAAATGTGGTATTTTTATACAATGGAATACTACTCAGCTATAAAAAGTATTGAGGCCTTTATCGGTAAATTGAGGCAACTTGAGAATATTCTCATTAGTGAAATAAACAATACTCACATTAGTAAATATCACATTGTCTCTCTAGTGTAAAAAATAATAAGAATGGACAGAATAATGGTAACCAAAAAGTATAATAGATATAATAGATATTGTAAAGGTGAAGGGGAGGGAAAGTTCTCTAAAGGATATAATGGTATGTATAGTGTGTAAGATAGATGACCGTATTACTGAGTTTTTGGTGGATCATTGAACAGAAGAGTTTGTACTGTCAATGTTTGAGTGTCCAGCCACTTTTTATGCTTTGACCCTGTAACTTTAACAACTATTGTTAACAAAATGTAATGCATCAACTAGTGATTCTAGGATGTTATTTTTTTGAACTTTGTATTCTACTTTTCTTCTTGTTTTTTCTTTGTCTTTTTTAAAATTTTCTTTTCTTTCTCTCTTAAAATTAAAAATTAAAAAAAGATGTTAATGACTGTTTTATATTAATTTGCTTTTTCCAGTTACAGCAAATATCCCTTTCTTTGCCTTAGTACTTTATTATTGTTTAAGAGAATGCTTGATGTTTCCAAAAGGTATTTATTTATGTATAAAGGCATTCTTATCAGCTTTGGGGGGAAAATCAGTCATAAAGTTTATGTACCATCTCAGAGGTTCAGATGTTAAAATTAAACCAGCGACTTTAAATATTTAACCTTCTACCTTCTCTAATAAATTTCCTGGGAGTTTGGCACTTAAGAGTGACATGGAAAAGTTGGAAGAACAATCAGGTGTCAGCTCATCCTGTTACCACCAACCCAAATTGACTGATAAAGACTTCTAGGGGAATGAGCTATGCTGAGCCTCTGGCAAGTTTTCAAGGTGGGACAACACAGATCCTAGAACATGTGAGGCTTATGCTCAGGTCTTCATGTGCTTTACAACAGGCATTTATAGGGTTCCAGCTGTTTCGGAAGTCACTGGCTCCCTATATCCTCTTATTATCCCATAAATTTTAATTTTGCTACAATACACATAACACAAAATTTACCATTCTCTTTTTAAATCTACTGTCCTATTTTTAAATACTATATAGTTCAGTAGGGTTAAGTACACTCATATTCCTGTTCAACTAATCTCCAGAACACTTTTTGTCTCATAGAACTGAGACCCTGTACCCATGTGAACCGTATTTAGATTTATCTGAATCAGATTTAGATTGCCTCTCTTTCTAGAGGCACCAAGACCAATTTATAGATGATTCTGTGTTTTCCCTTTGGGTGGTGCATAGTAGCTGATTACCTCTCTTTCTGACTTCTATGGGCTAGACCAATTCATTTAAAGTTGGAAAATGGAGGCATTATTTTTTCTTTAATTTTTTTTTTTAAATTTTGAAGGTAGTAGAAATACAACAGAACAAGACAGAACAAAGCCAATTGAGACAGTGCAGTGACTTTGGTACAGAACTTCAGGGCAGATTACCGGGATAACATAATAGGTACCATAGTATATCTCATTGTCTTCACAATAGTTGTCTAGTCAATTAAGTATAGCAAAATCAAACCAAAGGCAGAACATTATAAAATCAATCAAAAGAGAATATTGAATAGAGTAAAGCAATTCATCATAATGAAAACAACACTGAAAATAACACCTGCTTTCAAAGAGAAGATAGAGGAGACACCCCCCCCCATATTTGCTATGTTGCATACAGTCATCCTGCCAAGAGATGCTCAGACCTCTGTCCCCAGTTGCTAAGGGGGGGAGGGGAGAAGTTTGGAATATGCACTGGTAGGCTCAAGAGACACTACTGGGTCTCCAGGAGGCGCTTACCAAGAGGGCGGGTGAATTGCTTCTTTGTAAAAGCTCCTGTGTTCCATCATGGCCGTGGCCGGATCTCAGGGACCCATCTCTGGTTCCCCTCTTGGCTCATGCCGGAGGAAGGTGCTTACCAAGAGGAGGGGCAAATTGCTTCGTTGTGCAGGCTCCTGGGTTCCATCATGGCCCTAAAGGGAGGCATTCTGAGTACAATAATTTCTTCATTTATTTCTTATTGAAGTTGACTTCTTTTGAGACAACCCTGATAGACTCAGACCTTTGCATTGACAAAATACTGCAAGTTGTTCTCGTACTTCTCAACTCTAGGCTCGAAATAAGCCATTTCTTTAAAGAACCCAGGTTTCTTTAGTTTTTAGAAACCTCAATCCGATTGTTAGAGGAGCTCATTGCCAGGAGACTGTTTGTTATTTTTAGTCTTTTTACAGTGAACATAATGAAATAAAACATTTTGCATTTTAAAGATAAATTATGTTATGACTATATACTGATACATGCAATTCAGAACTATAGTATTTTACTCAATCACATGAATCTTATATCAGTGTCTCCTTTGATCTAATACCAAAATATTGGCTTTCAATATACCAACATTATTAACCTCTCCCTCCCTTTAGTCTACCCTAAGTATGTAACAGTCTCAGAATAGAAAGTCAACACTAACAATAAGAAAATTAGAAACAGCTTAAAAATTTTCCCTGAAATTATTTTTGATACTAGAGTATATTATAAATAGGATATTTACAATAAAACTACTGTTGTTAACACTACTTAGAAAACTTCTTCTCTATGTGGTTATTTTACTTTTATTTATGGGAAATGTTTTTTAGAATACGTTTTGTAATTATATAAAATATTTACATGTACAAAAATCAAATTAATGAAGCAAGATATATTTTTAAAAGTCTAGCTTCTGTCTCCACTTTTTCTATCTAAATGTCTAGTAGATATTCATTTTTATTCACTGTTTATTTTAAATCTTGTACTTGTTTAGTTTATTGATTCAGTGCTATATATACCTTTTACCAAGAAGATATAGAAAACATTCTCAAACATCGATGTTTGATATTTATATGTTAGATATTACAAAGCTTTAGAACATGATTCTAAAAATAGATGTGAAACGGAGAGAAGCTAATATGGGTGCAGAAGAGCCAAAAGAGGAGAGAATACTTTGAAGTAAGGTTGATGGGTGCAGATTGTATGAGAGGAACTCAGCTTTTACCTAACTCAGTTTCGAGCCCGTTTGTCTCTATAGACTTGTGAGAATTGAAAACTATAGTTATAGGGGCTGGGGATTTAGCTCAGCAGCATAAGCGCCTGCCTTGCAAGCACGAGATCATGAGTTCAATCCCCGGTACCTATAAAAAAGAAAAAAGAAAACTATAGTTATAGATTGAATCTTCCCAGACTTAAATAAGGATATTTTTGGCTCTCTCACAGCCTTAATGAGGTCAGGGCTCAAGTTAGGCCTATCATGGCTGAATCAAATTGCCAAAGAGTGACTCATAAGTAGTTGAAAGCTCAGCACCTTGCATCAATTCTAAAGTCAACCTTTAGAAGCACATTATTCCTGTGAGGCAAAGGTGATATGGGACAGGGTCCCAGATCCAAGAGCATAGTTACTTATCATCACAAGTGCCTGCCTACATCAACCCACCAGTTGGCATGTGATCACTCTTATGTGCACTTGAAGGCTGGCATGTAGACAGTGCTAACTACTCCTTTTCAATTCTTCCATATCTGAGAATGCTGGAGATTAAAGATGGCTGGTGCACAGATGTTTTCAGTGCTCTGCCCTTTGGAGCATAAATTAATAGCAATGTTTAACCCAAGTGGATGTAAACAAATTCTCATCAACTAGTGCTTGAATTATTCAACTCACTTAAATTTGTATTGAAAATTCATTAGATGCCAGACACTATGCTAGGCTCTGAAAATGCAAATGTGACTAAACACAGCTCCTGTACTTTGGAGTAGAAGCTGGTTTAGTGAAAAGAGTATATTACAAACTTAAGCATTTCTGTACAATGAGTCATTCAAAAGCCTTTGGGGATTTGAGGTGGGCCCTCAACTCAGATGGAGCAGGGGATCCTGAGGCCGGTGATGCCTACACTTTGCTCACCTAGGGATGGTAGAGGGTCAGTAAGTAGGGGATAGTGGTACTGGAGCGGGTCCCCATGCAGGAGTTAGCACATGAATATCACGCAGACATGAAAGCAGTCCCCTTATAGAAGGCAGCAAATGGATGACGCCTAGACTGAATGCCTCAGAAAAGCCCTCTTGGAAAATTTTAAATGCCATCCTGATAAACTTGGACTTTATTCTGTTAAGAAGTCAGGTTCACGTGCTTTTAAGGCATGGATATTAAGAAGGAAGGGGATGTAGTAGATATAAGAAATATTTGTTATGGTTTTATAACCAGAAACCAGCAAAATGAAACATTCTCCTATTACAAATTTCATGCATTACTAAAATACATGATATGGATATTTTATCCCCTACATCATTAATGGTTTCTATCTGTTCTTCTAATTTCTTTAGTTCTGGAAAATGGCTTACAGTTAATGTTAAGATGGGGAGAAAATCAGATAATATCTGTTTACAACTTCCTGTTTTCAATTTTTAGTGTGTTTTAGAAATTTTTCTGTTTTCCATGTATCTATTTTTGAAACAGTGGCTCATATTCCATTACATGATGGAAATAATTTGTCTATTGACAGATATTTATATTATTCCCAACATCTCTTTTTTTAAACCAATGTAATGCACATATATGTACACTTTAAGAAGGAAAATAGTACTCATAGACAAGTAACAAAAAACAAATGTCTCCCGATATAGTCCTCCTATCCTGTCCCCGTCTTCTCTGAATTGATCTTTTTGGCTGTTTTCTGAAGTGCTGTTTCTTGACTTTTCATTTTTAGATGACATATTCTTATTCCTAAAATGGAAGATGAGAATTGGATTTTCTTAATAAACTTCATTTTCCCATGGACTACATACAGAGAATTCCTTTATTCTACCTTTCCACTATATCTTTCTATATATCAAAATTTTCAATTAAATCAATATAACATTCTGTATTAACAATTTTATTAGTTAGTTTTTTGTCACTGTGATTAAATACCCAGGAAGAACAACTTAAAGGGAGAAAGAATTTTCACAGTTTTCGGGAATTCAGCCCATGGTGGGCTGGCTTCAAGGTAAAAACTTCATGGCAGAAAGGTAAAGTAGAGGAAAGCTGCTCACCTCATAGTAACCAGTGAGCAGAGAAAGGGTAGCAGCCAGAGAGGCAAGGGCTGCAGGCCAGATGTGGTCCAAGACCACGCCTCCATGGCCCACTCCTTTCCACGATGCCTCATCTTCTAAATCTTCAACACCTCCCAATAATGCCATCAAATTATACATCTATCAGTGGGTTAATCCATTGTTGAAGTTAGAGCCCTTATGATCCAGTTACTTCCAAAATGCCCACCTCTGACCTCATGAGCTTTTGGGGAATCTTAACCATAAAAAAAAAATTATTATGGAATTATTAGAGTTGATCCATGTAAATGTGAATAGGTACATTATCTATCATCTATCTATCTATCTATCTACCATCTCTATCTCTGTTTCTCCCTTGTGCAGCAGCCAATAATTTATCCTTAAACTTTTGCCAGACTGTAATAACATCCTCTAGCGTGTTCAAACACACTGTCTATTCTAGCAGGTTTGTTTTCTCTCTGGCAGCATGCCTCCAAGAAGTCTTCTATCATTGTGCTCCATCTTGGGAGGGTTCTGTCTGGGCTGGTTTAGCAGCTGTTGCCTTAGAATTTCTCTCTCAATCACCCTGGCAATTCCCTTCTTCTTCTCTGTCTTGAGGCCCCTGTATCCTGGGGTACACCATTTTTTCTTTGGTTTATTTTCTTGTTTTAGTGCAGCACATCCTCTCGTAGCTTCCTTACAAATATCTTATGCATTTTGTGAAAATTTTATGATGTAATCAATTGGACATAGGGTAATAAAAGAGAAAGAAGTAAGAAATGATTCTCAAGCCTGTACACGAAGCACTTAAAAGACTGAGTGTGTAGAAATTTGAGTAGATGTGAGGTTGAACTAAAGTCACTGAATACTTGGAGTTACTAGGGATGTTTGGTACAGAAAGTAGCAGATATCCATTTGAGTTTCAGGAAAAATATTAGAAACAGAGATCCTAAATGTGTAGTTGTCTTTCTGGATATGGTTGCTAAACCATGAGAGCAAACGAAGTTGGTTGGGAGCAAAGGGCAGCAGAAGAAGAGCAAGAACAAGCCACAGATAAATCCCAGTTATATAGGAATGTTTAAAGTATAAAGCAGGAAACAGATCCCATGAAAAAGTCTGAGACGAAACAGAGAGATGAGAGATTCAGGAAAAAGTAAGGATAAAGGATGAGAAAAATAGATTATAAGAATATGTAATGTATAGTGAAAATTTTACCTGGTATATGAAAATAATGGTAAAGTGACAAAAGGATAAATACCTTAAAATGTTTGCCACAAACTTGTTTATGGTAGTAAAAACATGGAACCAAACTTTCTCATTCATCTTCTCAGGAACTTGATATATAAATAATGGTGCACAGAATCACAGGAATACTATGCCCCTATCAAACTGCAGGCTTATGCTTATTGACATTTGTATTTATTGTTTAGAAAAGCAATACAAGTTACTGAAAAAATGAGTATTCAGTGATGTAATTTATGTAAATCTCTATACACATAGCCATCTGCTTGTGCATGTATGCATTGCCTAGGAAGATGTTTGGAAGAATATTCACCAAAGTGTTAATGGGTATTATTTCTGGAAGAGGAGATTTAGGCAAGCTTTACTTTCTTCTTTGCATTTTAAATATTGTTTAAATTTGTTATAATAATTATGCAATAAAAGAGCTATTTTAAAAGATATAATGTTGATGTTAAATACTGCAGAGAGACTGAATTGTTAAATACAATAAAATGGGAACAGAAAAGATTTAGAACAAGCTGAGGAATGAGTAGGAAATGAAGATAATGACATGTTAAAGATTTTTCTAGAAACATGAATGAGATAGGCGAACAAGAGATAGAGGTACAGATAGAAGATTAGACAATACCTTCCTATTCCTTATTCACACTTTGTTCCTTTACTTAATTCTGAACAGTATTGCTTGGTAAATTCTCCAAATAGTTCATCTTAACCCCATGCCAGATTTTAATGGCTTCAACCAAATGATGCTAACATTGTTCATTTGTCTTTTAGAGGTGTCTATAAAGTGAATTGAATCATTCACCCATATTAACAAGCCCTTTCATTCTAATCAACTTTTCTTGTCAGAAATTTAAACATGTACTTACTGATAACATATGACAGACCAGGCACTCTTAATCACTGGGTACCTTGAGGACATCATGGCTCCTACTGTCTTTGTACTCTTAAGCCAGTCAGGATGTTAGACATAAACCGATAATAACAGCACAGAGTAACAGGGGCTGTAGCTGAATGATGCAGCAATTGGTTAACCATTCACATGAACAATGGAGATGGCTTTTATATTTGCCATTGCTTTTGTGGTCCATCTCCTTATCTCTTCACTCTTAAATCTTCCTAACTTTTTCTATCATAGATCAAGTTCAATTTTGTCATCTTTCTTTTTGTGACTTGCATGATATTATTTTTTAAATTATTCCTTTATGCTTTGGAGCATATGATACCTCCCATTGTTATTAACTACTTGCGTATATGAAATACCTTTTCTTCCAGGAAGAGGTGACCATGAGCTTTAAAAGTTGTCATAGTACCTAGCACAGAGTTAAACATGTAAGCAAGTGTGCAGTAAAGACCTTCTAAAATTCATCAGGAAGCTGGACATCCAAACTATTTAATATCTTAAAATAAGTTAACTTTGGAGGTAGTATATTTGAAAATATTCCAATATGCTCTAGGTGATATCAACTCTGAGGGGTGGAAAGTTAGGGGTGACAGGATGAGTGTAGTTCAGAAGGATAAAATTTGCGAAGGATAAAATTTCAGAAGGATAAAATGAGTGTAGTTCAAAAGGACAAAGTGATGAGCTGGGGATTTAGCTCAGTAGCAAAGCACCTGCCTGGCAAGCATGAGGTCCTGAATTTGATTCCTGGTACCCCCCCAAAATCAATTTAAAAATAAAGTAATGAGAAAATATTAGGGAAAAATTGGAAAATAGAATCCAATTACGTTTCATATGTAATAAGTAAAACCCAAGACCAATTATATATGACAGGCAATAAAATCTTGATTATTATTTGTGACTATAAAAGTAGTCACAAATAATAATAAGTATATTCTAAGTATGATGTGGAATTATAAGTCTGTGGTTAAAAAGATAATTGCAATAATGAATGCATAAACAGAATGACCTTGCAAGGTCTGGAAGGTCATCTTTGTACTATATGTGTTACCTTTTATAGGATGTTGCAGCTAGCTTTTATGTTAACACTTGAAAAAAAGATGCGAAAACATCTTGGAGCTCTGTTTCCCAAATTTTGTTGCACTGAGTATTAGGTCAGCAGGATGTTAATGGATGCTCCATTTTTAACATACTCTATTAAAATTGGAAAGTGTTGTTTTAGAAGATCCTAAAATGTTTTACCATAATATGAAAGACCTGTACATACAGTTTAGAGAAGGAATTTTTTTAAAGATTAAAATAAAACTCAGGGGAAAATATGTAGCTATAAGTATTGGAAGGTTATTACAGCCTGGGTACATCACAGCTGCTTTATCTCCATAAAGTCAGAAATTGACATATCGCAGCAAGAGAGAAATGGGTTAGAAATGGACTGCCCTGTGAGGGTGTGAGAGGGAAATATTAAATTATTATTGTGAGAGAGTATATCATCTTCAACTTTAGACAAGTGATAGGAAAGACACAAAACAATTTAAGGATGATTAATGTGTCTTGCTGCTTGGAGCTGCCAGACAGGTGACCCGTCCAAATTTATTTCTCACTCTAGAATTCCATGCATTTGATACTATGGGCACCGGGATGGGGTATATGACTTTAAGAAGATTTGGTTCCAGCTCTACTCTGTCACCAAGCCACTGAACCATCTATAAAATGATCACCATGATTTCTCATACTACCCTGCAGGAATTTCTCCAGGATTCATTACACTATGATTGTAAGGTACTTTGAGCTGTATGGAGAAAGACATTTATAGTATATACAGTAATAGGTCAAATCATATGAAATTGCTGGCATTTGTTCATTTGTGACCTATAAAAGTGACAATTCCATATGGCCTAACTTACCAAAATACATCATTCATTGAGCCTGCTGTGTGGCAGGCATGGGCTGGTTCTGGAGATTTGAGATGATTAAAACATTATTCCTATCCTCGGGGAGCTCTCAGACCAGTAAGGGAAATGGACCTGTCAATAAAACATTGCAATGTAGTAGAAAAATGTTACAGTGAATGTACTACAAGATATTGAGGATAAAAGAGAAGGAACTGGTAATTTCATTGGTCTAGGAGGGGAAGCTGTGGAGAAGCAAGCAAAAGGTACCTTTTTAGAGGATGTGACATTGATTTAAGCTGGAATTTGAAGGCTGAGTAATTCACCAAGTGGAAAGGACCATTTCAGACCAAGGAAATAGCTGTGCCAAAGCAAAGAGATAGGAGAAAGCATTTCTAAAGGAGAAATTGTTTAAATAATAAAATAAGGAGATATTAATCAAACCCTCAGTAACCCACGACTATTAAAATGTCCTCTTGGTTAATATTACTTCATTAGTATTTAACATCTATTGTTCTCATTTAATAAGACTTGTATAAGCTTTTCAGAAAGCACAGAATGCCTTTTCTGCAGGAAAAAGATGAAGCTGGATAGGTTGCCAGAAAACCCAGTGTCCAACAACAAGAAAGACCTGCATTCTGTAGGTATGGGAGACGCTAGAGAATTTTAGGTAAGGTGGTGGCATAAGATGTTTAATTTTGGAAAAGAAAAGCCACTGTATCGTTCTCAGAGGGGAAAGATGAAAAGTAGGTGCCAGTGGAGGCAAAGGTAACAGCTGTAGAAGAGAAAAGAAGAGAGAATCCAACGAGCAGTATCATGTAAGGGATAAGAGCAGTTTGAGAGGCAGAGGGAGAACTGAAGAGTGTGAGTCACCAAAGTATGAGAGAAGAGGGATTCAAGAAAGTGAAATAAGTGCAGTGCAAAAAAGACAGAAATCTATTACTTGTATCTAGAAGTCGGTCATTGATGATCTTAGCAAGAGTAGTTCCAGAGAAGTGGACAGAGGTCAGATTTTTGTTGCTCAATGAGTAAAATGGCAGATGAAGAGCTGAAAGCAATGAATATACCAATACAGTAATTATAAAGGTTCGACGAAAAGGAGAGAAGAAAATTGGGACAATTCGGAGGGCTGCAGAATGAAAGAAGCTGTGGTTATGTTTTGAAGGAGTGGAGATTGTTGAGTGGGTGTGCTGTTGAGGGATAGAGTGGGGGAGAAGGCAAGACAGTAGTTTCAAAATATCCCACAGGTAAAGGTGGATGCAGATATAAATTTGTTGATGAGGCTGGTGAGACATCTCTTGACCTCTTTCTGTGTATCTGTGTTGGGGATGGGAAAGGTTATCTTTGAGAACAGGTGAGTTGGGTTGAAGGTGGAATAGGAGAGATTGCCAAAAGATTGGGGGATGTGAGGTGGCTGCTGAGAGGTGGCCAGGGTGGGGCAACACCTGGCCAGCAGTACTGTGATCTGAAACCACTATGGTGACTGTAACTTAGATGTTGTATTCTGGCAGATTAGGAGGGGCAGGGATCCTGGAGGTGTGGGAGGGCCAGATAAGGAGGGTGTCACTGAGAAGGAGTGATTGATAGATGGGCCATCTGCATGTGATTCAGGTTACAGAGGAAGAACAGCAATAGAGCTCCCACAGAACTGATGGGAGTGGAGGGTGGGTTCAGGAGACAGGAGACAGACAGCCCTAAATTCAATACCAAAACTGAAATATAAAAAGAAAAAGAAAAAGAAAGAAAACAGAAAAGAAAAAAATGCATGCAAGAATGAAAGATGGGGATACTGTAAACATGTTTCTTTGCTTAGGGCAGCAAGGATTTAGAATAGATTGATTTGGGTGCCAAATTCTTGTTTAGCAAAATGTATTCCAGTAAGTTCAGTCTCTGAGCATAGTCATCAGCCAACTGGTTTCATGTGCCATAATTTCCTGTAATATTTACTTCCTTTTCTTTCCTTACATTAGGATTTTGGAAGATACCTTTTCTTTGATGAGGGGGCTCTGGCTACTGTATTCTCTTTCCCAGCCTCCCTCCCTTTGGTTTCTCCATCATTTGCTGCTTTCCCAGACTGGTAGATGGCTCATTAACAAGTGTTTTCTGTTCTTACAATCCTCACCTGCCTGAGGAGCTCATTCCAACAGTTTTAGGGGCCAGAAAGTTTCACTCTTGAATATGAGTGGACATTTCAGAGCCCAGATCCTGTTTGTCTTTTCTAAGAATCTTTCTTTTTCCCCTGAATTCTGAAGTTTCTATATTGTTCCACCCCTACATGAGAAGCTGTTTGGCAATCCATTCTGCTGCAAAGCTGCTTTTCAAGTTACACAGAAGCAGTTTGAAATTGATTTGTCATCTCTGTGACATGTTAAAACTTTAACCCACAGGGAAACAGTGTCATTCTCAGTATTTTTAAATTTTTTTTAGATGTGGTAGTATCCCAAACATTGAGCCTTCACATTTTCCTGTAGACAAGTGCTGAATAAAACCACTTTAACTCTATTATGTTTAACAGCTCTGCCCTCAGCAGGAGCCACAAAGCTGTATCAAGTTAAAAGTTTTGGGACCTTAGGATCAGGAAAACATGGGTCAACTTACTTTTGTGTAGCTAAGGCAGGGCCTCTTTTGGGAGTCTTTCTTAGCTTCACAATGCTCCTTGTGAGGTGAGTCAGCATTTCTGTTTGTTTAACTCCTAAGGTTACTAAAGCACCAAGGGGGATATAGTATGTCCAAAGTCATGCTGCAGGATCATGGAGGGCTAAAATGAGACCCAAAACTTGTTTCCACTAGGCAGAATTCCTTGAACTTTATTGAGTCTACTGGAAACAGTTATATCAGTACAAGCCTGTCTTTAAATAGTCAACTGGTATCTGTGATTGGAATTCTCTTCCTGGGATTAGTTCAGACCCTGGTGTGAAGTTCAGACTGCTGTTTGAAGGGATTCTGATGGTTTCTGCCAAATGCATTACTTAGATCTGGAAGTGAGAAAAATGATGTGAGATGGCAGGGACATGAAGTAAAGACGGAAATAGATCTGCTCTGTTCCTTTGCTTTTCAATTGGCAATAGTACTCTGCCCACTACACCCCACCCCCAAATTCATTTTCTCTTAAAACAGATAGAAGTTTTAAGATAGGTTTCTCCTTGTGTCCTGGTGTACTTGTCTGTAGACACTCCTCCTGTTCCTGTGTCCCAGGGAAGAAGAGCAACTTATGATTAATAGCATTCTAATTTATTGTGCATTTTCTAAACTTCTTTTCTATGAACATAATTTTGAAAAGATAGGAATCAAATATAGTGGCTGTGGGTGTTTTTGTTGTTGTCACTGTTACTGTTTCTTACAGCTTGTCACTTTAGAACATGTAAAAACTTGGAGCCTTCTTTCACTAATAATTGATCATAAACTCTATCTATAGTTATTGTAAGCAGCAAGCATACAGTGAAATTGCTAATTACCTTAGTGACTTAGGATCTTAGAAATGAAAAAACTTTGGAAGTAACCTGGATCAGCAACCTACTCAAAGAAGACATTTATTTATCCAATGTTTTTGATGAGATTTCTACCTAAGTGTTCCTCAAACTTTGACACATATGAAAATCACCCGAGGAACTTACAAACACTCTCAGCCTGAGTTCCTTCTCAAATCAAATAAGAATTCCTGGGAGTGGGACCTAGGTGTCTACATTTCTTGAAACTTCCCAGCAAATGACAATGTGCAGTGAAATTCTGACCAGTGATTCAGCTTTGCACAGCTGTGTTCTGGGATAAAGGGTCAGTGATTTAGGGGGTGGGGTGGGGTTTGGCTATTGTTATAGTTTGTGTCTGAATGTCCCCCCAAAGCCTCATGCAGTCATGGAGGTGTGATTTTCAGAGATGACTTAATCTAGAATTTGTGATTAATTTATGGTTCAATTCTAGGATTATGTGTGTGAGTGCTACACTTAAGTGGTTATGGCTTACATACAATATAAGAGACAGGAAGAATCTTCTCTCATGCTCTTCCCTTTGCTTTTGTTGTTTTGCTGTCTTCTGCCACCATAAACTGTTGTTCTCTGCCACACCACCCTGCCTTGGAGCCAGCAGATTATGGACTGAAACTTCCACAAACTGTGAGCTAAATAAAACTTTCCTTCCTTCACTTTGGACGTTGGGTATTTTGTCTCAGCAATGAGAGAAAAATAACTGACACAGCTATTTATGACAGATAACTCTTCCTATCAGGATTAATAGAAGTTAATGTTTTTCTGGAAGCTCCATGGAACCAGTTAGTGCCCACCTTCCTTGTATATCCCTTTGAACATCTGCAGAAAGTAAACTATTTGCAATACATGAAATATTTTGCTGGTAATTTTCCTTAATGGCCAAAAATATGAATGAAGATAAAATTCTCAGATATGTTGTTTTATAATGTGGGATCTGACTCATTATTTAACTGTTATCCTGTTCTGGGTTCATTATTTTGGATCCTTGATAAAACAATTGGGTATAACTATAGAGGAAGGATTAAAGTTCTATCAAAGTTAAAGCTGATAGATTTTCCTCCCTTTTATCACTGTTATACCCCAATACTCCAGTACAGAGACTGCACTGCAGAGCTCCAGAGACCTGATCCAGTACCACTGGTTAAGAGGACATATTCTGGGTCATATCTTTTGGATTTGAGCTTTAGCTTTTCACACTGCAAGAACAACCCTGGACAAGAATCTATACTTATTTCAGCCTCAATTTTTAAAAATCTATAAATCAGGAAAAACAATAGTAGTTAACTTCTATGAAATAAAAAGATAACCTGTGTAATGTACTCGGTATAATGTTTGAGATATAGGAATAGGAATTAGCTCTTACCTCAGGATTATAGCCTCAGTCCCCTCTCCCCACCAAGCTGGTCCACAGGCCATCATCTACCCTCTCCTAATTTAAGCTCTAATGTGGATAACAACATTACTGACCATAGTTTCTTCCAGTCTGTTAGTCTCTTCTGTTTGCACCTGTCTAGTGCTTAGCTTAGATTTTCAAGTCCAGCTCTTGGCTGTTCTACACCTCACCTAGGCTCACTGTCCTCTGACAGGCACTGAGGGACCTTTGTCTCACTGGCTCATATGGGCCAGAAGGGAAAACCATCAACAAAAATCTTATTCTACACTAGGTTTTTTTCCCACTGTTTTCAATGGGACCATATGAAATTAAACTTAGATTTATGATTTGCCCTTTCTGTTAAGTATGCCAGGGAAAATCATTAAGTTTTTAGTGAACACTGGAGGATACACTCTTATTTCCCTTTCTATTTAACAAACATTAAATTTTTGACCAGGGTTTCTTGAATTCCAGCACTAGAAATATGGCCTTTATTTTACTGGGTTCTTCATTTTATTTTATCAGTGCTACCAGTGAAACTCTGGAAATGCTATCTGTTAGGCCTTGTATTTACCAGCCAAGATTTAAAGGGTGCAACAGATGGAAGAATTTCCAACTACAGAACAGTGCTTCCAGTATGTGTCAGCGGGCAACCAAGTGCCTCTTTGTGGGAGTCCCTGCTCTCTCTGTTGGGTAAATGGATGACTTTCCAGGGATGCTGTGTGAAAGAGTGATTTTTAAAAAATGGCTATAGGTAGCTGCAAGATAGATCCTTCAACCCAGTATACACTTTTTTACTGTTTAAAAACAAGGTGAAATTAGATCCCATAACTATTAAACCCTGAAGTCTGTACAAAAACCACTTACAAGTGAAGTAAAGATAATATTGGTAAATTAAGTGTTGCTGAACATTTCTCTGGTACCTGCTCCCCACGTGTCAGAACAGTTTTACATAGGTCATATTTGAATCCTTTACTTCATTATCACCAGCAGATGAGGAAAACATGATGACTGAAAGAATTCAGAACCAGTATAAATAAAAAAACCCCAATATTGTTCTCATGTTAATTATAATATCTTGATTTTCCACTGTAATTTTCATTCACTTGGCTCTCAGTGGGAGAATCCTTCCTGAGATCAGGGTGGATTTTCTCTCCTTTGCCCAAAGACATAGATTTACTTAGCCTGCACAGACAGAGAGACATATCCCCAGATACCCTTGTAAGGGTACCTGCATGGAAACTTTCCCAGGAGCTAGTCTTGGGTTTAATATATGTAGAGAAAATAAATTCTATATTCACTCTCTGGAAGATAGAGTCCATTTAGTTTTTATTGCTTCTATAGTGGTGATGCCTTAGTCACTGATGCATTATTGGGTGGGCCACAAGTCAGTGGAGCAGAAGTACTTCTGCAGTAGTAACTTCATAACACCATCCTGGAACCGACCATGCCAACCACCTTAAGATAATTAATTGCCACATACACTTATAAATATTTTAATGCTGTCCTGGAACAGACATTATGTCATTTCCTTTTTGCTTGATTCATTCATTCATTTATTCATTGACTAAATGTTAATTCATTCATTACTGCTTCTGATTTGAAAATATGAGCAGCACACTTACTGCCTCTAAAATTCACATGCTGAGTCTCCTCTGTCCTTGAGTTATATGGATATCAGAATAAAACAAAATCAATATTTGTCCTATTCATCCTGCATAAATATTTTCCTAACAAGCAGTGGTTTACCATATGCAGTCAACACACACTGCTAGAGTGTAAGAAGTTTATCTGAAATGTTCTCTTCCCCATGGTTCTATAACCAGCTCAGGGAGGGGTACAGATCCTGGTTGTGCGCCTATTGTAATGAGTCACAGTGCCTGCATTTGCATAGATAGCAGTATTAGAACCTCATGAACATCCCAGAAGATAGCTATTCTCTTTCACCTCATTTTATAGATGAGAACACTAGGATTCCAAAAGCCTTAGTAGTTGTCTTCTTTGTTTGTTTTATAGAGGATAAAACCAAGGAAAATAAAACAGAACAAAACCAATCAAAACAAACCATGTAAGTGATACAGGGCTTCAAAACAATATGGAAGAACAATAGTTACCATAATGCCTCTTGTCTTCAAAATGGGTGCAGATACCTTCAGACATAGTGAAAATCAAACAAAACAGAACAGAATAGAACCAATAAAAACAAAACAATGAATGCAATAAAGAACTTCAAAACAAGGCATAGTAAATTGAAAATGGCTACCATAATATATCTTGCCATTTTTGAAATAGCTGTTCATGCCGTCAGTTATAAAAAAAATAAAAAAATCAAGCAAAACAAAACAGAACAAAAACCAACCCAACAAAGCAATGAAAATGGTACAGGACTTCAAAACAAGATAATAGGAAGTTAACAATGACTACCACCTTCAGAAGGAGATCCTCTCTAGATGCCACACTGTGTACTGATTCTCTGAATAGATGATGAGACCACTGGTCCTAGACCTGCAAGATCAGTGAAACACCAAACATCACAAGCACCAAATTGCATTTTACTTCATAGCTATGTGTTTCTCAGGATCAGTTGGACGCTTACAAGGAGTAGGGACGTGGGGTATGGGGGCTGAGGTGTTTGCTCTTCTTGTTTGCCAGCCCATGTGCCTGAATGGGCTGGAGTCTGACTGTGCCTTGCTGCCCCTTGCCTGTGCCCCTTGCACAAGGTGCTGGTTCACAGGGAGGGCTTGCTTCCTGGTGGGGCCTTGTTCTCTCCCCCTCAGTCCACGAATGGTGCTGATTCACAGAGGAAGGCTTGGGTCTGAGTAGTTCTTTTCTTAAAATGTTGTGCTTTGCTGCTTAAAGTGTTTTCCTTTCGATTGACACATTTTCCTGATTTCCTCCTCCTCCTACTTCTCAGCCTCTTTGCTCTTCCTTTTCCCTCCTTTCTGCTCTGACGTGATTTTGGACACAATCTCTACTCCTTGGTGATCTCATCCAGTGTGATGTCTGTAAAATACCATCCATATGCTCACCACTTTCCAGTGTTTATATCCAGTGCAAACCTCCCCCCTCATCCTCAGGGTTTTATGTTCAGCTGCCTACTTGAGATCTACACTGACATCATGGGTGTGAAAATCTGGAACTTGTGTTGGACTCCTTTCTTAGTCTTGCACCACACCTCCAAACCATCAGCAAATTCTTCTCATTATTTTTTTTTCCCAAAGTGTATCTAGAATGCAGCCTCTTTCTACTATCTCTACTATCACCAAACCCTTCATGGCTTTTTTTTTTTTTCAGATGTGACCTTCTCATAGAAGACTATTTTGACCACATTGTTTAACATTGCACACTTCACTTCTTACCCTGCTTTTTAGGGTTAGACTGGAGATTTTCATTTTTTTCTCTCCAGTTCTCTTTCTTATTGAATTTGAACCACTGAAGTAAATGGCTCCACTATTCACCTTGATTGCTTGCAAAAAAATCTTAGGAATCTTTTTCCTTACCACTCCCAATCCACAGCAAAAGTATTTTGAAACTCTGTTAGTGTGTCTCTTTCTCTACTTTTGCCTAAACAAATGCAAAACACCTATTTGACTTCTTTCTTTCCCTTGCAGGAATGTAGATTTGATAGCTGGAACTGCTGCAGCCATTTGTGACTATTACAGAAAAAATACCAGAATCATAGAGACATTTGCCCTGATATTATAGATCTAAAAGTCACAATTTCAGACATTATGTTTTGAGTGAAAAATAACTCTTATTTGTTTAATCCAGAGTGGTCCGATTTTTTTTTAACCATGAATATTTCCAAGGCATGTATCTTCTTCCACTCCCATCTATGTACATACAGCAGCCAGACAGGTCTGCTTTTAAAAAAACATAAACAAGACTTGTTCAATATAAAAATATGTCTGAATACTCACTATGTGCTAGAAATAATTCAGGTACATATATCTAGAAATATACCAGGGGAAAAAGCAAAGTAAGGATATAGTAGTGAACAAAGCAAAGCCAATTACCTTTGTGAAAGGAAAAATCTTATTAACATAGTGAAAAAGTGAATTACACAAAGTTTGGAAGGTGAAATGCATTATATTAGGGAGGGGGAATAAAACAAGGTGAGACTAATCAGAAGTGAGGAGTGCAATTTTTTTATTTTAAAGAGAAAAAAAACCAAAACTTCAGAACAGGATAATTAGGGAGTAACAATGGTTAATATATTACATATTGTTATCTTTAAATTAGTTACTCAGAATACAAGATATCTACATTTAATCATCCAAATGATATTAGCACAAACCTTTCTTTTCTATGTACTAAGAGAAATTAGTAGTATAATTATCTTACTGTACACACACACACACACACACATAAAATTTCTTTCAGCTTCTCACATTAGAGAGACAATATTGTTATAGGCAGCTGAGCCAGTTAGAAATATTATAGGCAGTCAGACAAGGCTAGGCCCTTGAGGAAGCTGGTACAGAGGACCAGATGTCTGTTGACTTTGGAGGAGACCCACCTCTTTCTGCAGGCCAGATCTCAAAACAGAAGACACACGCCTCTTGCTGTGGGCCAGATCTCAAGACAAATGCAAGCACATCCTTAAGTATAATCCTTAGGGATTAAGTCTGGATCATTTTATGCCCACTTTGCAAATTCCCATTTTCCCCACCTTTGAGCCATCTAATCTCATGATTTTGCTCTATAAAAGTCCCTGGAAAAGACAGAGTCCTTGGCAACTACTTGGGACCCCTTCTGTCTCTCTCAGACAGAAGCTTTCTTCCTCTCAATAAATATATTCTACTCTTCACCTCCTTTGTTCCTAAAACTCATTCTTCGATTATAGAGAATCTGAGCTCGTACTGGACATAGTAGGTCCAGTATTGATATAGGGTTCATACCCTATCAATATGATGTTTACACATGCAAGTCTGATTTATTTCACTTATGAGTATGGTTTCTAGTCACATCCATTTACCTATAAACATCTTAAGTTTGTCCTTTTTTATTGCTGAGTAGTACTCCAACGCATAAAGATATCACATATTTTTTATCTATTCTTTGTTTGATGGACATTTAGGTTGTTTCCAAGATCTAGCTATTACAGATTGTACAGCTATAAACATGGGTGCACACATATGGTGGTAGTGTTTTTTTTTTAAATTTTATTTAGAAAGAAAAAAACCCCAAACAAACAAAACAGAAAAAAGGGTAGCAACAATACAGAATTCCAAAGGAAAAAAAGAAAAGAACAACAACAAAAAAAACCCCACTAAGTAATCACTAGTTGATAAGTTACATACTGTCATCTTGGAAATAGTTGTTCAAGTTACAAAATTAAAGCATACAAAGTAGACATTCAAACAGTGAGACTATCAACAGTTCTGCTCAACAAGCTAACAAAAACAGTAATTTGGTCATCTATCTTCCACACTTAAACATACATGCAATTATATCCTTTAGAGCACTTTCTTTTGCTCTCTTTTTTACAGTAGCAATTATGCATTTTGGGTTTTATTACTCCTACAGGTCTTATTACTTATTACACTAGAGACACAATGTGATATTTATAAATATGATTCTTCTTTCTCTTCTTCTTCTCTTTATTTAAAGAGAAAAAAAAACAAACAAAAGAGAAAAGGGTAGCAACAATATGGAATTCCAAAGGGAAAAAATAAAAGAATGGCCATAACAAAAATAAAAATACTAAGAAATTGCCACTTGATAAGTTACATATTGTCATCACTGGAAATAGTTGTTCAAGTTACAAAATTGAAACACACAAAGTAGACATTCAAACAGTGAGACTGTTAACAGTTTTGTTCAACAATATAACAAAAACAGTAATATGGTCATCTATCTTCCACACTTAAACATACATGCGGTTATATCCTTTAGAGCACTTTCTTTTCCTCTCATTTCTACAGTAGAAATTATGCATTTTGGGTGTTATTACTCCTACAGTTCTTATGAATTTTTACACTAGGGATACAATATGATATTTATAAATATGATTCTTATTTATTTCACTAATGAGGATAGTCTCAAGTTGTCTCCATTTCCCTATGAAGGCCTCAATATCATCCTTCTTCATAGCTGAGTAATGTTCCATTGTGTAAAAATACCACATCTTTTTCATCCACTCTGCAGTTGATGGGCATCTTGGTTGTTTCCAAAATTTAGCTATTACAACTTGTGCTGCTATAAACATGGGTGTGCATATATCACTGTGATATGAACTTTTCAGTTCCTCTGGGAAAATACCCAGGAGGGGAATAGCTGGGTTGAATGGAGCTTCCACTCCTAGTCTTCTGAGAATTCTCCATACTGATTTCCACAGTGGTTGCACCAGTCTGCACTCCCACCAACAATGGAGCAGTGTTCCTTTTTCCCCCGCAGCCTTGCCAACATTTGTTATCAGTTGATTTCTTGGTGGCAGCTATTCTTTCCGATATGAGATGATATTCAATGTTGTTTTAATTTGCATTTCTTGAATGACCAGTGATGGTGAACATTTCTTCATGTATTTATTTGTCATTTGTATATCTTCATCTGAGAACTGTGTGTTCATCTCAGCTGCCCATTTTTGGAGAGGGTCTTTGAATTTGGGGGGGGTTGATGTTTTTCAATTCTTTATATGTTCTTGATATAAGTCCTTTATCTGAGGGGTTGCTGGCTAGAATTCTTTCCCATTCTATGGGTTTTCTTTTCAGTCTGCTGGTGCTTTCTTTTGAAGTGCAGAAACTTTTCAATAATATGAGATCCCAGTTGTTGATTCTCTGAAGCATTTCCAGTGCAGTTTGCATTTTGTTCATGAATTCTCTGCCTACCCCTATGTCCCAAGATTTCTACCTACCTTATCTTCTAGTAGATTTAGTGTTTCTGTTTTAATGTTTAGGTCTTTGATCCACTTAGACTTTAGTTTTGTGCATGGTGATATGCACGGATCTAGTTTCAGTCTTCTGCATGTGGAGAGCCAATTTTTCCAACACCATTTATTAAAGAGGCTATGCTTCCTCCAGTGAACATGTTTATCCCCTTTGTCAAATACCAGGAAGCTGAATGTCTTTGTACCTATACTTGCATCTTCTAATCTGTCCTATTGATCCTCAGGTCTATTTCTTTGCCAGTACCACGCTGATTTTATCACTGTGGCTTTGTAGTACAATTTCAAGTCAGGAATTGAGATGCCTCCTGCCTTGCCTTTATTGCCGAGAACTGCCTTTGCTATTCTAGGTTTTTTCTGTTTCCAAATGAATTTTAGGAGTGTTTTCTCTAGATCTGTGAGGTATGTCAATGATATTTTGATTGGGATTGTGTTAAATCTGTGTAACGGTTTGGGGAGTATGGCCATTTTCACGACGTTGGTTCTTCCTAGCCAAGAGCATGGAACATCTTTCCATTTTCTAATATACTCTTCAATATCCTTTTTTAGCATAGTATAATTTTCAGCATATAGGTCTTTTACATTTTTAGTTAAGTTGATTCCTAAGTATTTCATTTTTTTAGATGTTATTGTGAAGGACGATATTTCCATAATTTCTCTCTCGGTGAGTTTCTCCTTTGTGTACAGGAATGCTATTGATTTTTGCGTGTTGACTTTGTAGCCAGCTACACTGCTGAATTTGTTTATTACCTCTAGTAGTCTTTTAATGGAGTTTTTTGGGTCTTCTATGTAGAGTATCATGTCATCTGCAAAGAGTGATAATTTAACTTCTTCCTTTCCTATCTTTATTCCTTTTATTTCTCTCTCTTGTCTGATTGCCCTAGCTAGTGTTTTCAGGACTATATTGAATAGGAGTGGTGATAGTGGACATCCTTGTCTTGTTCCTGATTTTAAAGTGAAAGCTTTTAGTTTTTGTCCATTTAGTATAATATTGGCTGTTGGTTTGTCAGAGATGGCCTTTATAAGGTTGAGGTAGACACCATGTATTCCGAGTTTCTGAAGGGTTTTTATCATGAACATGTATTGGACCTTATCACAAGCTTTTTCTGCATCTATTGAGATGACCATGTGGTTTTTGTTTTTGGCTCTGTTGATTTGGTGTATTACATTTATTGATTTGCATATGTTAAACCATCCTTGCATTCCTGGAATGAACCCCACTTGGTCATGATGTATAATCTTCTTGATGATTTGCTGCATTGTATTTGCTAGTATTTCATTGAGAATCTTTGCATCTATGTTCATTAGTGAGATTGGCCTATAGTTCTCCTTTTTGGTTGGGTCTTTCTCTGGTTTTGGTATCAGAGTAATACTTGCCTCCAGGAATGAATTAGGGAGGATGGCTTTCTTTTCAATTTCATTGAAGAGTTTAAGGAATATTGGCATCAAGTCTTCTCTAAATTTCTTATAGAGTTCATTTGTGAATCCATCAGGACCTGGGCTTTTTTTGTGGGTAAGTTTTTTATTACATTTTCAATTTCAATAGCTGATATTGGATTATTCAAAATTGCTATATCTTCTTGGTTGAGCTTTGGTAGTTCATATGGTTCTAGAAATCTTACACTTGGAGAGAGTTTCATTTCCACCCCTATTTACCCATTGCAAACCTCTATTTTATGGGGCAAACTCACCACACTGACTAAAGCTTGATGAGGTCTTCTGTTT
>PVJX010015825.1:0-41690 GCA_004027295.1 Dolichotis patagonum | reverse complement strand
GTCAGTTTTGTAGTTTGGGGACTTTATCAGCTGAAATTGCCAGTTTGTGTCATATGGGGAGATATAATTAAATCCTCAAAGTAGAGCCCCAGGGCTAACCTGAACTGTATCCTTAGAAAGGCCAGCCAAAATGGACGGGAAAGGGGATTGTCACAAACTGTTTCCTGGGAACAAGGATAGGCCCATATATGCCTGTGAGCTACTCTTCCCACCGTGTTGTTAAAGCCAGCAGGCACCCTCGTCTCAGCCTCAGATAGGCTTGGCAGTCTGCTAGGACTCCCAGACATAATGAGGTCTCTCTGCAGATGCTAGTCTGACTCACTCTATGCTGGCAGATTCTCGAAGAGAAGACGGTTATGGCAGAGGAGAACTTTCAAAATCCTCCCAAAGGGCAGGGAGGGTGATCCTGGCCTTTCATGTCTGCAGATACAGTACCAGGTAGTGCAAATGCCCACATACTGACTGCACATCTCTCTTACTCTCCCACGGCTGCTGACTGCCAGCAACTCACATCTGGGGCCTTTTGACTTATTCATATACTTTATTTTTACAACTAGTTCACATTTACAAAAAAGTACAGTTATCAAGATAACAGTTCCTATGTGTTCCACACTCAGTTTTCTCTTAACATCTTCCATTAGTTTGGTACATTTGTATGTTTTCAGGTAGTGAATTAATGTTGATACATTATTATTAGTTAGAGACTGCTTTATTCATATTTCTTTGTACTGTCCCCAGATCCCATCCAGGACACCACATTACATTTAGTCATTATGTCTCTTTAGGTTCCTCTCGGCTGTGATACTTCCTCAGATTTGCTTTTGTCTTTTGTGACTGACAAGCATCAGAAGTACTAGTCATGCATTTTGTAGAACATCCTTCTACTGGAATTTGTCGGTTTTTTCTCATGATTACACTGAGGCTATATGTCTAGGGAGGAAAACCAAAGATGAAGTGTCATTCTCATCACATTATTTCAAGTGTACATACTTTATTTTCCTAAGAGTAAGACCAGGTCTTATATTAATTTTTCTTCCAAAAGATGCAATAGGACTTACTTTCAGGGGAAGTCTTATTTTTCAAGTACAACAATCTACATTTATTCATGTTCCACAACCTACACTTATTCATTTATTCATGCACAAAATTCTACAGGTAGTGCATTTTTTTCAACACGTCATCTCCCACTGGAACATCATCATAGCTCTACAAACCCTGAACTTCTTGCAACTCCATCTCCTATAGAACCATTGGCCTCAATCTCTCATATGTAGCAACAGAGCTCTCCTTAAATGAGTACTTTTTGTCCATGGAGCCTGCTCGTCGTGCATTGGTAACACAGCTGTCAGTGATTTTACGCCATGAATTCTTCACCCAATTCATGACTTCTTGCAGGCCAGGCTTCACAGAGTTTCCATTATATCAAGTGTTAATTGAAGACTTATGAGATAGGAGTGACAGCAAAAAAGATGACAGTTAAGAACTAGGATCTATATAAAAGTGACAAAAATTGCAAGCATCAAAATTTAGAAAACATTTATTTCACATGAGTACAGAGTACATTAAGTACATCTGTTACAACACATGACATATTGAATTACGAGGATTCATATTAGACCCAACCATGTCTGTATATTCCCAAGTGTGTGCATTATTCAGGCATTGTGTCTGTAACTCCAATTGGCCATTGGGCAGTAAGTCTCAAATTCATCTGTTTACCTCTCTTCCAAAGGTGTCTACTTGGTTATTTACAAATAATTATGATTTATTTTATCATTTATTTTAAGCATCAAACCCAATAATATTTATTAATATTAATTATGTTAAAATTATTATTTTGCAATTCAATATGTCCATCATGTGTTGCAACGGACATGCTAAATGCATTTGTCTAGCTGGTGTCTAGCTGGGGCTTATTTTGGGGGTAGAGCTAATATTATGAGTATCTGGAAGGAAAAATTATGCTAGGGCTTATTTTCCAGTTAGGTCTTATTGGGGGAAAACACAGTACTATTGACGTGACTGATTGGTGTTGATGCTGACATTGACTATCTGGCTGGGATAGTGTTTGTGATTCTAGTCACATTGTATTAAGCATGCTTACTAATGTGGTTAAATAAACTGGTTTATTAATAAATTGTTGATCACCTGAGTGCAATAGAATTTGTCAGATTTCTTCACTGTAAATTTACTTTCTCCCTCATTTTTCATATTGTACTCTTTGGAAAGGAGTCATGTGCAGCCCACACTTAGGAAGGGAAATTTTGTCTCTTCTACTTATAAATATTTGTTCATATCGGTATATATGTCAATATTTATTTTATGCTTTCAATTCTAATTAATGTAACTGATTTCATTGCTCAAATTTTTCCAGCTTTGCTTACCAGGAACTCTTTCAGTTGGCCTCTTCTCCCTTTGCCATACTTCCATCAATAGGATTTTTAGTACTTCATTACATTTTTGGCATTGGAAGATGATCCAGGCTCATCTCAAATATTTCCCGCTCCAGTTCTAGAATGAACCATTTGCTCCTTTTCTTTTTATTTCTTTCTTTGGTCTTAGAATTTTATTAGAAATCATGATCTTGGTGCTAAATATGCTCCTGTTACTGGGATGACATTGCTTTATCCCCTCTGAGCTAACATGGCAAAAAACTTGGTATATATTAACCTATGTGTACACAGATGTCTATGTTTATATATGGAGTAATCCTATATATAGTAAACTAGAAAATGGGTTAGTATAAATGCCTCCAACTCTAATCCATTACCACCTAGATCAGTCTAGGTTCCTCCCTTTGCTTTCCTGTAGATTCCTACTCCAATAGTGAAAAACTTGGCCTCCACTATCCACCATCCATTTAAAAATATTGATCAATTACAGTACACATGTGCATCAGAATCAGAACTGTTAATCTGGGGCTCTGGGGATATTGTGCTTATGTGCAATTACTTTTGCCTTTTGTCATATAGAATCCAATCATTTTCTACATAATTTATATTATCATCTCCCTACCCACTTCCATAAGGCTGTTTCATACATTTGTACTATAGTCAAATTATTTCACTACAATGTCAAATCTATTCTGGGTTCCCTACCTGAGGACTTTCTTTTCCAACAGTGAGATACTTGACTTATATTACCTAATATTTTAGTCACTTACACAAACCTATAACACACAAATAATTTCAAAGTTATTAACCCTTACAATTACACAAATTTACTAAATAGGATTCAGTACTTGTTTGTAATTATTACTTTTTTCTGAGAAAAAAAATGTATGCAATAATATGGACAGGTCTTAAGTTCACAATTAGGTGAATTTTTGATGAGAGCATATACCTGCATATCCCATACTCACATTAAGATATAGAATACTTCTATCACCCCAGAAAATTCCTCATGTCTCTTCACAATGAATTCTTTCCTCTAGAAATAACCTATTCCTGATTTACTTTTTAGCATAAGTTGATTTGCAAATTCTAGAACTTTTTATAATGGAAACATACAGTATGGGATATTTTGTGCATGGCCTTTCACATTCAGAATAATGTCTGAGATTCATCTTTGTTGTTTCTGTAGCCTTTTTAGGAGTTAGTGGTTTCCATGAATGAAAGCAAGCCAACAGAATGATAGTGAATGCTTAACAACCAGCTCTCTAAAGCAAATTATAAAAAAAGATTTGAATTGTAGCATTTGCTAATTTTTGTAACGTAAATATTCCCATGGCCTATGTCAAGCTACTCTCAGCAAATTAACAGATGGCCCTTGAGAGACAGTATAAACAGCTCTAGCACACTACAAAAAGCACAAGCTAGTGGTGGTTCACCAACAAATCAGGTAAACCCTTTATTGCATTGTCTTCTGTAGTGTTATAACAGCATTTTGCAAGAATGTAAGTTTTAAAAGCCTTCTGATAATAGTGCATCCAGTCAAATAAGAAGGTTCTATTCTATGCCACCCACTACTAGATTCACATTTCTGAAAAGTCTGCTGTCCTTTCTTTATTTGGTTACTATGTCACTGAGGGTCACATCTTGTATCAGTAAGGGTTTCATAAGGAATTGTGATAGATTTGGCCCATTGAAATTTGGGGCCTTGATTAAGTCTATGGAGTTCTATCTTATATGAAATACTCTTATGGAGCTACTAATCCAAACTTCTGGAATTAGAAAAATGTATCTGCTTGCTCCTGCCTCAGGCAAGTGACATAGTAAGGGTTATGTACAGCTGCAGTCAGGTAAAAGAAGGGAGACACATCACAGTTATGTTGAAATTTTCAAAGAATTGGTCCAGAGTGAAATCCTCAGGCACTTCAGCAAGCAAGAGTTCTTTCTGTGAGACCTTAGCTCAACTAAACGCCTAAAGCTTTAACGAAGAACATTCAAGGCAGACTTTTCTCCCTGGATACTTTTATTGTATGTTTTTTTTCTAGGTGCTTTTCTTAAAGATGCTTAGAATCAGAAAAAGAGATAGAATTGGAGCAGGGGAGGAGAATGCTTAAAGATCCTCCTTCACGTGAGAGTGCCTTTCTACTGCAGAGCTGCACGAGAGAGTCACTTGAGTTCGTTACACTTTCTTCAAAACAGGACATGAAAAAGAAAGTCTTCGTTTCACCATGACAATCACTGAATATGGCTTGTATATTTATAGGTTAGTGTGCCACCAGGGCCTTCTGAAGTCTGATGAAGCGCTATAACAAGCAGCTAATGCAATCCAAGGGCATTGACCATCTTACAATAACGTTGCTTGATTAATATAAAACAATAATTTTCTCTCGCTGCAATCTAGCCTTTGCTAGAAGTCTTATTTTGAATATAATTCCTCTCTGGTTATTTCACTGACATCATTACTGAAATCACATACCCCGCTCAGGCTGTCCATCTCCTGTTCCTCTTAGAATATGGTCTATCATCAGATCATGTGCCCTTGTTTCTTATGTAGGTCCATAATCATTATATCCCAGTATTAGGTCCCAGAGCAGCAGTCTACACTCCTGTCACAGTGGAGGATTCCTATCCTTGAATAATTTGCAATAAAAACCAAGCTTAATGACAGCCAAATGCTCCCGTTCCCCCTTAACCCCATGCTTCATATGACCTTTATGCCTGGGCCTAAAAACACTTCCTATCTTTGCTTATTCTTGTTAACCAGGACTTCTTTCTTTATCCCACTAGAAATGGAAATTTTTCCCTTCTTGGACCAAGCAAATAGCTTAAATCACATCTCCTACAAAGTACTCATTTCTAGATACAAAGATGCCACCATGAATTTTCTGTTTATAGTATTCTTCAATCATCTCCTCTCCCCTTTACCCCTAGAAGCCACCATAGATGAGCTACGCTGAATGTCAGAGGTCAGTATAAGTTCTGAGATCCATGAAATGATAACTCCGACTGGGTGGGCAATGAACAAACAAAAGGTACAAAAGATGTGGTCAAAATAAAAAATTCAAAGTGAACGAGACCTTCTCCTGCCAACTTCCTTTGCTCCATGCAGCTGCTGAGAAGCGTGGCAGTCATGTGGCCTTGTGTGTGTGCACCAGACACAGTCCACAAATTATTGTTACTGTGTATGAAGTCCACATCCCCAGCCCTCACTGGTAACTCAACATGGCCTGCACCCTCTGTTTTTCCTGTAGCATTGGGTTTCCTAAAGATATCAATGCAAAAGACCTGGCCAAACATTTCCACAAGTCTAAAAGGATATATTTTTAAAAACATAGTTTCTATCTCAGCTTAATCTAGTGTGGACATTTGACCACAGACTTTCATGTTTATACGCTGAATTTTGTTTCACCTGAGTTCCTACTGCACTTTTAAATTCATCTTTTTGCTGGAGCACTGCTACATCATTATACAGAATTTTCTGCATGAGTTTCTTGAGAGCTAAGCCTAGGCCTTACCTGTCTTGATCTTCAGTATTTAGCACAGATTTTGTATACATCATTTTCACAAATGTTTTTTGAATCGCTGTTATATGTTTCTGTGCAGCACAGTGACTGGCTTAACTGTGAGCTCCTCAAAATGGAGGAAGTGTCTCTGCTTTATTTTCTACGCAGAACCTACTACATGCCATGAAGTATTAAAATATGCTCTTTTGAAAACTAATGCTGTAATTTGTCTCAACTTTCATTACCTGTCTATACTTTCTCTGTGGTTTTCTTTGTTAGTCATACATATTTGCAAAAAGATAAGGAAACCGGAAAGGCAAGGACATCTTGCCTGCTACCTTTTAAAGCCAGACAGGAATGAATCAGTCTCTGTGACCTCTCTGTTATCTCATTTGGAAATGAACACCAACGACTATGGTTTTAGATGAGAAGTGAATGACATTAAGACCAGGAAAAGCCTTAATAGATGATTGAGCCCATTTCATCAGCTCCCTCAGGCCACCTGCCAGTGCAAGAGAAGAACACGCAGTAACCCTATCAGCCAGCTCCACAATTAGAATGAATTCACAAGAAACAAAAGATCTTGTTTTCATGGGAAAATATCCTTTGTGATATCCAACAAAGGGAGAATAATTTTGAAAGCATGTGACTTGGGGTCCCATCCTGCAATTCTTGCACAGACAAAACTCTCATTGACTCTGTCAATAGAATTGTTGCTACATAAAAAGTCTTTTGCAAAATTTCCATGATGCTTCAAAGAGCATTTTAAGTGCATAAGCCCCAGTATCCCGCACCCTCCCCATTTTAATAAAGCTGAAGAAGGTTTCTCTTAGATTGCCCTATTGTACAGCAGGAGACAAACATAGCACTGGATTGGAAGCCAGTGGACACCCCACCCCCAACCCTGCATATATCATCATACCAAAATCCATAGCAATATAGAGAAGGTCAAATTTCAACTGGATTTCTGAGCTTGAATTTTCCATTTCAAATTGCTCTTGCCAGGTAGATAGAAAACGGATTTCTTGCAGGCTTCAATAAATACCATCTCCAAGTAAAATCCACATTTTTCAAATAGATAACAGTATAATGATTGGTATTGCTATTCCAGCTATGGTTGAATAGCAAGCAGTCCATTCCTTTTTATGTAGTATGCTTCTTAAGAGCCTTAAAAGACAAAATTGGGCCTTCAATACTGCTGGAATGAAGGACAATGGGCCTGATCTCTTCTTTTGAATTCTCTTAGCAAATGTACTGCATAAAATAGAATGCAGTGCCAGGAAAGATTTCTCTTTTCAAAAAAAAAAAGCAGGCCAAATCTGTCTTAATAAGTTATCCATTCTAACCCTTACCTGTGTTGTTCACTCAATTGGTGCAATTTTAATAAGCACCATATTCTTAAACTAAGAAAAATTAATTCGTAAGCTTTTATCCTAAAAAAGCAATGCTGATAATTCCACAAACAGGCACAAAAGAAAATTAGGGAAATGTTGGCCTCCTTGCTGAAACTTTTATGAATCAGATAGACCTTTACTAGACTGATATGGTATAGGCCAGAAATCAGCCTTTCTGGGAGATCTAATCAAATCATGGTACTACCCAAAGGAGAAAATTACAATGTCATCTTGAAACTTAAAGACAGACATTTATGGCATATTCTTTGATCACACATAAATGTGCATGCACACACACACACACACACACACTCATGAAGATTTTTTCTGTATGATTTAAATTCTTACAAAATATAAACTCTGCTCCATGTCATTTGGCACACATTAATTGCACACTTATTCTGAAGTTATTTCATATTTATGTATCTTGTCATCTCAGGAGAAGGAACATGAACATAAGGCAGAAACTATGATTTCAATCTTACTTGTATTTTTTTTTTTGGTCTTTTTGAGACAGGGTCTTGCTATGCTATTCGGGTTGGCTTTGGGCTCACTTTGTAGCACAGACTGGTCTCAAACTTGCAATGATCCTCCTGCCTCAGCCTCCTGAGTGCTGAGATTACAGGAATGTGCCACCACACCCAACCTCACTTGTATTTTTTCAAAAATCACAATATTAATCAGAGAAACAACTAACATGTATGGAGCACTTAATACAGTATATATAAGATACTTCTCCAAGTGTTTTAAATGTAACATCTCATTTAATAATCACTGTAACTCCATAGAAAAGGTACAGATCCATTTTATGAAAGAAAAACATGCAAATAGCATGTTTGTATAAATACTTGACTGATCTAAATTAATGGAGCCCAAAGGAAAGTTTCTTAAACTATTAGCAAAGAAGGTGTGGCCAGGTGTGGATATTTCTTTAATGATTTTGCATTATGTTTACTTTTAGTCACTAGGTATAACAGAGATAACTATTAGCTTTCCAATATCCATTCTCTTCTGCATTCAAAACAAAGGTCTTATATCCCTTCTCTACCTTAGAATTTCTTGCAGTTTGGTATGACTTTATAACTAAGTTTTCACTAGTAAAATTTGTATGGATGTGTTTTTGGTATTTCTGGGAGGATCTTTAAAATGAAGGAGGAATATTCATCATATTTTTCTCCTTCCTCTTTCCTGCTGTTCAGAACACAACTGTAATGTTGGTGTCCAGTGGCCATTTTGGATGACAAAGTGGCTTTGGGAATTGAAGCCATTCATAGCACAACATGTTAAAGGGATGTTGTTACCTGACATTGTGAAGGTAGTATACCACCTCTAGTTGCTGGCATCCAAACTTCTTTATTTATTTAAGATTAAAATACACAGAAAAGAAAAACAAAAAAGAAAGACACACAAACAAATAACAAGAAACCAAATACAATAACAGTATAAGTTTACAAAACAAGATGATAGAAATTTGACAATGGCTGTAATAATGTATATTATTACCTTCTAGAGGGCTGCTTAGATTAACAGATATAGACATGTATCTTAGTTACTTTTCACTCTGAGACAAAATACCTGATGCCCAAAGTTGGGAAAGGAAAGGTTTATTTCTTACAGTTTTTGGAGGTTTCAGTCCATAATCCATTGGCTCCAAGGCAGGGTGGCATGGCAGGGCCCCAGTTCATGGCGGCTGCAAACAGCAAGGTGAAAACCAGCAAGAGAGAGAGACATGCCTTCTTCCAGCCATTACATTGTATGCTGGCTCCACCCCTAGATGGGCGTAGCACTGACACCATTAGTCCAAGCGCTAGACAATGAACCAATCACAAATGCACAATGCAAATGCATGAGGCCTGGGGGCCACCGACATAAACCATGATAACATGTATGATCTAAACATATAAGTATTAACTGTTCTTTCCAATAACTAATACAATTAGTAGCATAGTCAGTTGACCTATCATATATATATGTGTGTGTGTGTGTGTGTACAAATTTATGTCTTTTTCCTTTTCTTTTACTTCTTTCCTCCTTTCTCTTATTCTAATTACTTTTCCTCTTTCAACAGTTTCTTAGCCTTTTGCAGTATTCATTGTAGATTTTGGAACATATATAATTTTTCAGTTTCTTACACTAGGGAGATGTTATGGTATTTATACATGTGAGTCTGACTTTTTTCACTTATGAGTATAGTTTAAGAGACACCATTACACATAGTCAACCCTACGACAAACTAATAGCATACACACACACCCATATTATATATATGCCACTTAAATATGTATGGAGGCCTCAAAGACCCCACAACACTTGCATTTGTCATACTTGAAAAACCAGTACAATGTGGGCATTTCTAAGGCTTGCTGCCTGCTGAAGCAGTAGCCTTGGACTACAGTCGCAGTGGCCTGTGGCTGCCTGGGTGACTGAACTCAAGGATGTACTTCCCTAGGCAGCCCTGAATGCAAGTGCTGTGGTTCTCTCCTCAAAGCAAAGTTTCTTATATCCTTGATTCTATATGACCAATTCCTGAAATGTCCCCAAGCCATTTTTTCTATTGACCTGTTTCAAAATACTTGGTTTTTAAAAATGGCACTATTTTAATGATGCTAACATTTTAGCAACAGGTATATTGTTTGGTATTTCTGGGAAGATCTGTGACCCCCCAGTTTCCTTCGCCGCAGCTTCACATGCACTTTCTTACCAAACTGTGAAAGTTTCAAATCATTCAGCTCTGCTTTTTGCTCCTGATTTTCAATATAAGTCTGGCTAAAAGCAACCAACACTGTCCATGCCACATGACCTGAATACTGGGCTGCCCTGACATTTCCACCACCAGATGAATATGTCCTCTATCTTCAAGTTCAGTCTTACAAAAACCTTAGGACATGGACAAAATGGACACAAATTCTTTGCCATAATGAAATACATATGGTCGCTGGTACATTTTTCTAACACAATCTTCATTCCAATCTGAAACCTCATAAACCTGGTCTTTATTGTCTGCATTCTTATCAGCATTCTGGTCTTCTGAGCTCCACCAGAATCTCCTATCACATTTTGCTTACAGGGTTTCTGTTCTAGGGTTTCTCCAGCCCACATCTTTTCTAAACTCCTCCTGCAAACCAGTTCCTTCCTGAATAGTCCCAGTGATGAAGAACTCAAAGATTCGTTGGTCCATAGCAGCAAGATAGCCACACCAAAGTGCTGATCCGTTAATATTGTACCCACTGGGAAATGTGGCATAGTCATGTCCCAGAATCTAATAAATACAAAACAGTATTCTCTACAAACTGAGATGGAGGGAAAGAGGGAAACAGGCTATACCTCCTTCAGTAATTTATGCAACTAAAGAGATCATTTTTCAGACAGCTTTGGTTTGTATTAAACTTGGGACCAATCAAATCTCTCAGGTCATATGCATGAGAACTTCAAAGATCTGCTCAATCTTACACTCATGAAATTACATTGTGAACCCTTAATGAGAAATTTACATTTCTCTCTGTTACTTTTAAACTCATTCTTTTTGTTTCCTAATTCTAGTCAAGAATATTATCTGATATCTGAAAATTTTCATCTAATGTATTATTCAGCACTCCAACCTATCTCTCTTAATTTTAGTTCATTTACAAATATGATTCTTGTGTCTTTGGGGTCTTCATTCAAAAAGCTGATAAAAGTAAAAATTGGAGAATGATGAAGTCACAGGTCTTGAAACTACTACCCAAAACTTCATGCTAAGTTGACATGGATCTAATTAAATACACATTTTTTTCAAATGGTCACAAACCTCTCCAATAGCAGTAGAATTATTTTGATTTTATTTACTTATGTTGTATGCAAACATATCATGACTACCAAATAGTGACTTAGCCCATGTTTTTCTACTGATCATTTCACTTTTCTATTGGGCTTAGGAATGTGTTTTTAAAAAGGAAATAAAAATAGTTTGCTTTTTAAAAGTATATATAAATATAATACCAGAGAGATAGATTAATAGAAATGCTCATTTCTGTCTGTCTCCAAGAATCCACCTTTTCATGTATATGTATACATGACAGATTATATCTCTACTCTGCAATACACCTAGAATGAAAAAATTATAAGTAGTGTACTTTATATTTGCAAAGTAATATTTCCTTGTGTACTGATGCCACACTTTTTTTAAAGGCAGAGCAATTACCAATTTTATCAGTTTGTTTATATAGTTGAATTTTGTATATAATTACATTTCATGTTTAATTTGGTGTCCTGTAACTGTTAGAATTAACAGAACTCAAGAGATACTGTTACTTACTAACATTTTGAGTGATATACCACTAACTTAATAATTATATCTAATATCTAATTATTGAACAGATAAATAATCAGAGGTAAAATCAACTGGAAAATTGCTCTTCCATGCAGCCAATATTAAATGAAATTGTCTACAGTACAACATATATATAGAAGTGTATTGTTAAAATTTTTAAATCTTGAGGAGTGATAATTTTTAATGGAATCTAAAATATGTCTTCCAGTACCTTAGGCTGAACTTTTTAAACAAGATCTGTCTATATTGTGTTTACCACAGAGTCCTAGGTGCCTGAGATTCTAATCTGGGATTTTAAGGATTGATTTCAAATTATTTCATAGAGAACAACATTAAAGCGTATTCCATAAAAAAACCCCTTAGAACCAGCTAACCTGTCAAAAATCCATTCAGTTTCTAATTAAACTAGCTCTATTCTCTCAGTGTCCCCCCAATATCTTCATGACTATTCTTCTCTCTGATCACTGTTAAGGTATTCATACCAATGTTTATCCAGTACTCCTCCTCTCCCAGCCTCTATTTTCCTTGCCTCATTTATCTCCATTCACACCTGGATAAAGACTTCGTACTCTCAGTAGCAGGAGTAGGACAAAAATATCAACAAATTCCCTCACTGTTTGATTATGTGTGACCTTATACACACACTGGTCACAGTAGGATTAGTGCTGATTAGCCTGTCCAAAATTAAGGTTAAGAAAACAAAAATGGCACCTAGTGTTGACCTCAAATCAATATGGTTACTGGTGTCCACAAGTTTGTTAATTTTGTCTTTCAAAAGTATTTTTGAGCTAAGCATAACAGAACACACTTGAAATCCCAGCACTCTGAAAAGCTGAGTTTGGAGGATCAAGTTAGAATTCATTGATGAATTGACCAGACTGAGCAATTGCAAGACTGTTTCAAAATAAAACGAAAAGCTAAAGAGTGTGGGAAGCTTGGAATACAGCTCAATGTAAAATACCCTGGGTTTAATCCGCAGTGCAGCAACATAAAAAACTGTAAGCACCTGTTGTGTTCACTTTTAACTAAAGATCCAATATTAATTCTCATTCTGCACATAGTGAGCTTATAAAACATATAATCTGTATCTCATATGACAAACTAAGACTTGGATTCTAGCTAATAAACTTTTTCATAGTTCCTAAGCACCACATTTCCTTTTATAGATGTTTTGTTGTAGGGGTATTTTACCTTCATGGGATATACCAACAAGTGCAACTCATAACAGGTGAGCATGAAGTGATGAAGTAGAATAGGGATTAAGAGGACAAAGGAGCCAGGTACATGAAAAAAGCTTAGGAAAATCTAAGTGTACATTGCACAAATGAGGCGGGGGGGCGAGGGAACCACTATCTCAAATTTTATATCTCTCTCCCGTCCTCTTTGACTCTTTTATTCCTTCTTATTTTAAACCCTGGGATTCTTTTTCGAGGGTTGTAATATACACATACAAATACAATTACTCAATGGAAAAACAAATACATATTTTTTCTCCTTCCGTTTCAGCTACAGAGCTTTTTAAAATTTTATTAGTGCATGTTAATATCACATGACGGTGAGATTTATTTCAAGAAGTTAGTATTTACTTACTCCCACTTAAACTCATCCCTGTGAAAAAATCTTAGAGGATAAAAAGCAGTGAAAGATTTCTATCCCCTGACATGATACACTACATATAAGACCCCCATAAGACCAAATTCATCAGCATAGCTCAATACAAAGTCAACACTAAAAAATCAATAGCATTTCTGTACACAAATAACAAACTCATTGAGACAAAAATTAAGAAAACCTCACCTTTTTCAATAGCATTGAAAAAGTGAAATACTTAAATATCAATCTACAGAGGGAAGCGAAAGGCCTATGAATTAAAAACTACAGTACTCCGAAGGAAGAGAGAGAGAGAAAGAGAGAGAGAGAGAGAGAGAGAGAGAGAGAGAGAAATCAAAAAGGGTATCACAAAATGGAAAGATATCGTTTGTTCTTGGGTGCGAAAAACCAATATAATAAAAATGGTCATACTTCCAAAACTGCTATACAGATTTACTACAATGCAATCCTGATAAAAGTACCAACAACAGACCTCACAGAATTAGAAAAGACAATCTTAAAGTTCATTTAGAACCAGAAGAGTCCTAGAATAGCAAAAGCAACTGTGGGCAACAAAGAAAAGGTAAGGGGGTTCACAATCTCTGACTTGAAATTACGCTACAAAGCCACCATGATAAAAACAGCATTTTACTGACAAAAAACAGACCTGGAGATCAATCGCACAGATTAGAAGATACAGAAATGGCTCCAAACATACTCAGTCACCTTATATTTGAAAAAAGATCCAAACACCTTCTCTGGAAAGAAGACAGGCTCTTTAAAACTGCAGCAGGTGGAAAACTGGTTTTCCACCTGCTGCAGGTTAAACCTAGACCCATATTTCTTATCATGCACTAAACTGAAATCAAAATGAATCAAAGACCTAAATATTAAAAAAATAAATTCTAAATCTCTTGGAAGAGAGAATAGGTAAAATTCTTGAAGTTATAGGTGTAGGCAAAGACTTTATGAACAAAATCCTGATCACACAGGAAATAATAAACAGAATCAATAAATAAGATCTCATCTTACCAAAGAAATTTTGCACAGCAAAATAAATCACCAACAGAGTGAAAATAC
Organism: Dolichotis patagonum; assembly: GCA_004027295.1. Classification (NCBI taxonomy): domain Eukaryota; kingdom Metazoa; phylum Chordata; class Mammalia; order Rodentia; family Caviidae; genus Dolichotis; species Dolichotis patagonum. The sequence goes on along the minus strand of PVJX010015825.1, from coordinate 27,424 downwards.
AACCCACAGAGTGGGAAAATTTTTTGCCCGCTGTTGCGCAAAGAACTAACATCTACGATATGTAAAGATCTCAAAATGTTAGAACTCTCAAATTTAAGGCTCAATGAAAAAATGGGCATCTGAGTTCAATGGACACTTCTCAGATGAGGAATAAAAATGTCAAATAAATATATGAAAAAATGTTCCACTTTACTGATAATTTGAGAGATGCAAATTAAAACAACATCAAGATTTCATCTCACTCCAGAAAAAATAGCTGCCATCACGAAATCAACCAATAACAAATGCTGGAGGAGCTGTGAGGAAAAAAGATCCCTTTTCTACTTTTGGTGGGAGTATAGATTGGTGCAATCACTGTGGAAATCAATGTGGCAATTTCTCTAAAAACTAAAACTAGAAGTTTAAAAAAAAACTAGCAGTTTAATTTGACTCAGAAATTCCCCTTCTTACTATCTTCCTGCAAGTATTAAAAGCATCATACTACTGTGGTATACACACATCCATATTTACAGCAGCACAATTTACAATAACTAAATATTGGAATCAGCCCAAAGGCCCATCAAAGGATGAATGGATAAAGAAGATGTGGTATTTTTATACAATGGAATATCATTCTGCCATAAAGAAGAATAGACATGAGGCATTTCTAGGTAAAAGTATGTACTTTGAGGGCATACTCTTATGTTAAATAAATTGGACACACATGTTTAAATATCACATTGTTTCTCTGGTGTGAGAAGTTAGAAATGTAAATAAAACCAAAATATATAATAGTTATTGGGAAATGGGAAGAGAACTTTCAAGTTGGAAAAGGAAAATGGAAGGAGAGAAGGGAAATTTAAAAAAGAGAATAGAAAAAATGGAAACAAAGCTTTTGAAAGTAAGGAGCAAAAGAGGGCTTGAAGGGAGGGGAGGAAGTTGGGAATAACAAAAGAAGAACCAAGATACATTATGTACAGATAAAATTTCCTATGATAAATGTAACCACTACTATATCTAAAATGTAACAATAAAAAGGAATGCTAGATTTGAATATTTATTAACAATCCAAGCAAGTTAAAAAGAATTAAAGTAGTTTTGCTAAAATACAAAAAAAATGTCCATCCCCTGCATAATATTGATACAACACCTAGTGCCATATGAATGATTAACTTGTCAAATCAAACTTTTGGTAAGGACGCAATTCCTTTTCTTTATCCACAAGTTTTCTCTGAAACACAGAATAGGGAACACTTAGACTCACTGGACAAACATGCTCTCAGCACAGCACTTTATGAGCAGTCCAAGTAAGACTGCGTGGTGTAAACCATCAAATCCACTTAAAACTTCCTCATGCTCTACCTGCTTATCAGTGCCTAGGACTTGATACAAAGGGCAAGATGAACAACACAAAAGGAAAAATTCTTAGTAGGCAAGATTGAAAAGAGACCAGGGCTAGCTCTCTTTAGAACGAATTAGATGTTTGACCTTGGAAATCCAATCAATCTTTCCGAGCCTCAATTTCCTCATTTATAAAATGAATATATGACCTCATTTCCTCTGTTAAAACTCTACCTGGCTCAGCCTGATCACTGGGAACTCCAACCATACACTATCAGCCATATTAACATGAGCTGATTATTCCAATCTACTAGTGTAACTTTATTTTTCTGGGCTTGTCATGCCTAAGAAAATGATTTGATTATGTGTTATAGGATCTTGCCGTACAACCCATCAACTCTCCAATGGAAAGCATCAATAGACAGTTTACATCTTAAAAACTTTCATCTCAAAAATCTTGTTGCTCTTTTTATTAGTCCTGAACTGTTGTATGATAATTTTTACCCAATTCTAATCAGATCCCTCTGCATCAAAAGACCCATCTTAAACAAATTTCCAAATCTCAATAAACTCTGACCTTGCCTTCCCTTTTCTGAGAGAACTGTCAAAGGAAAGAACTTATTTATTTACTCAACAGGACATTGTGTCGACATATTTAGGGTGCTAGCTTTTAATACCTCTCCGAATCACTGTGCTACTATGTGTGAAATTTTGTTGAATGTTGTGAATTTCAATAAAAATATGAAATGACAGAATAACTATGAACTAGCCTCTCCTCCTTTCTGTGTGATATCTTTGCAGAGGTCAAAAACATAATATCACTCTAAATTGGAAGGTGTCAGTGTGCCAGAGGGGGATACAAACATTCTCCAGAATAGCAACTCCCTGAAACTGCTGTTAGTCATTGGGGGACCCTATATACTCACTACTGAAAGTAAGGAGAAACTTTTGCACAAATGCCTGCCATTGGACAGTTTTAATGTATTGACCAAGTTACCACTGTGAATATATAAAATGAAAGTTGGTCTTTTGTCTGGAATGTAACTGGAAAACAGATAAGTGGGTGACTACAAAATGTCTTCAATCAAGTGGCCAAATATGGAACAAGCTTTCCAATCTGAGCATTTAAAGAACACCGTCTTAATTTAGATGAAGTGCCCCAGCTTTACACATGTTAAGATTATTTAGTTTGGTTTATATATCCTTCAGCTACTTCCAGTTACCCACATGGTATTAATTTATCAATATCCATCTCTTCATTGTACCTTTTATAGTGAGTCCATCCACACATCGTGGCTTCATGCTTGCATATGAAATCAATTTCATACCATGACAGTTTACTTCATTCTCAGCTCTGAAGAATGTGGCTAAAATATGAACATTGGCAAAACAGACCAGGTGGATGAAAGAAGGCTTATTATTACCACAAAACCCAAAACGTTTAGCATAATCATCAAGTTTAGTATTGAACTCAGTACCTAACACCAAAAGCACCCTGAATAAATGCTGTGTCATACAATCTTAGGCCATGGCTGCCTTCACCCAAATGTGTTTGAGTCTTATATCCAGTAGAGTGATCTGGGACAAAAGGGGCGCCTGGTGATATGTGATATTGATGGTCAGACCATTCACCAAAGAAGACAAATATATGGAAAAATATTCAGTCATAAGTACCCACCAAAATTCACAAATTAAATGAAAATTGCCTATTGCACTGAGAAAATAATGAAAGATAAAATCTTAAGGTTGGAGCCAGATGACAACTTTTATGCAATACTGGGGGTGGGACAAATAGATGAACAGCCATCTAGAAAGGCATTTGAATTAAGTTTTAAAAATGTTTTTGCTCTTTTCCACTGCTAGGAATTTAACTCAAGTAAATAATTTTAAATGTAGACAGACATGGAACCTTATAAAGATTAAAAATATTAGAAACAGACTTCGTTTCCAGCAATTGGGCATATTCAGCACTGGATAACATATTTCACATTGTTATCTACAGGAACTCCATAAGGCTTCTGTATATGTCATATTAGTTAACCTTTACAAAAACTACATGAAGTAGTTAATAGTATATCCATTTTATAGATGATAAAACTGAGATTTGTCCATTCACAGAGCTGGAAACTAGAGGAAACAGGACAAAAAATGAGATCTATTTGACTCCAAGCCACTGACTCACCCAGAACCTCTGTGTTAGAGAGTACTATGGATAAAATTAACATTAAAATTTAATATTGAATAAAGAAAGGGTACAAAATTATACATATTTAATCTGAATTTTGTAACACACACACCCCCACACACACAAGAAACAGGTTTTCATGAAATGCACCGAATATTAACAGTAGTTGTTTTTGAGGGATTGCTCTAAGGGGAACTGTTATTTTCTTTATAATTTAGGCATTTTACCTAATTTTCTACTACAGTTAATATATTGTTTTTATACAGGAAAACCAGAAATGCTATTGAGAAAAAACAAAACTTGGCAGATAATATGTATGGTAGAAACATTTTTTTAAAAACCAAGTTAACATGCCCTTTGAGAGGTATCTGTATCCCACAAAGACAAACGTGGACTCCAGTTAAAGATCCTTGGTTGGCTGGAGGTTCTGGCACTGGGAGCAGCACCATACTTGCTCTCCTGGATCCCAAATTAATGTATGTTTCTATGCTTTCATTTCTATATCTACATCTATGGCCTCAGTACCCTGCAGATGGATCAAGATGTGTTTTTATATTATCTTGCATTTTTACTGAACAAGTTGTAAGAGGAGACCAGATGCCCCTTTTCCATTCTTTGTAACTAGCAGGCGTTACAAATCTTTTGGTGCTCTTGAAGTTGCTCAGACTTCTGCAATCATCACATGTCAGGGATCCACGTGGTGACATTAACAACAGGGCCAAGTTAAGCAGATCGTAATCCTCAGCCTGAATCACCGCAAGTACGTCACATTGGGAGATACCTGAAAATACAGGGCACTTTGTACCTTCACCCTCAATACGGCCTGTGCTGAAGAAATGTAGCCACTTGCTGAAGCCAAGTGCACACAAATGCATACAGATCATTTTTATGATTGTTGTTTTCTTGCTTGCTTAAGAAATCTGACCTGAACATGCCAGCAAAGATAATTATTAGGTAGAGGTTCGTGGTTCTGCTGTAACCACGTTGTTATAGCAGCTTCTCCACTTGAGTCATAAAGATAAGGCATTCATTAAGTGATGGCAGAGAAAACATTCTCAACTAGTTGGTTATTGAGCAACATAAACTCCGAGGATTAAATTGATTTTTGTGCCATCTCTTTTTCTTTTCTGTGACTCCATCTCACAGACACACTGAACCCTTTGCCCAAGCCATTTGTCCTTATTTACACACGATTTCCATACAGATGGTACAGCCATCAATTAAAGGTCTGAGACTGTGGGCTTATCAATTCACTACCCTTCCAGCTGCCAGTTGGCTATAAATTATCTCATTTCCCATCCTGTTCCTAGTCCCTAAACTGGAGTTACTTTTAACCTCAATTGTTGCTCCTGCTCAGTCTTATTGAACTTATTTGATGCAAGCAGAGTTAACTACTTTTCCCCCTACATACTCAGGAGATATTCAACTTACAAATAAACCTGCTCCATGAAATTGTAGGAAAAGAAAGACAATGTAAAAAAACAGAATCAATTTGTATTACCGTAACAGCATCCACACCAGCAACAAAAACAAAGAGAGCAGCTAGTAAGGCTTTTAGCTTCTCATAAAAATGAGAAGACACAATGTTACATAGAAAAGAGGTGGACACTTCATGGAACCTCAGAGTTGGAAGAAGTAATTTTGAAGTCACATGACCCAGTGTCTTCTTATAGGACAGGAAATGTAAATCATTCAGGAAAAATCATTGCAAAATCTTCTCTTAAAATTCTTCTGGAGTCATAACACATTCCCTGTTCAGAAACCCATCCTTGGTTTCTCTGGCTCCAGCTTTCAAAAAATCCTTATAGATGATGAAATCATTTCCTACCTTATCAAACAGTATTCTTTTTTGTCTCCCAATATGCATAGGCATGAAAAAGAACCCTTTAAGGACTCTTCTCCACCACCTCCTGACTCCTTTGTATGTTATAAGATAGTCTGCAACTTTTTAAAGCATAGCCCTAGACAGATGGAATGAGAAAGTCCACATAAAGGTGCAGACAAGTGTCTTCACTCTGAAAAGCATTCCAGATGGAGAACCACTCATTTAGAAAAGTAGCTTCTCTTAAGTGAACCTAATTAATAAGTTTCTGGTGCTACTGCCAAAAGTCTGGGAAGAAGGCAAAGAAATCTAGACCCAAATCACACTGTTAGGAGTTTCTGCTGCTCGTTATTAAAGAGCCTCTAATTTTCTCATCTTCCTTCAGCCCTCTTCTATAAAGGTCCATGTATGTATATTTAGGAGGTGATGTCTTATCCTGCCTAGTTGGTCCTCATCATGGATTTCTCCCAAACAAATAACATCTTTAAAGAAAACATAGATATATATGACTAAAATAGGAATACTAGTAATATGTTTCAAATAACATGGATTCTTCAGGCAACTCTGGATGGAATATAAGTTCTACCACCTCTAGGAGCCTGACTGTCATAAGACACATGACACTGTGGTGTCTACTGACCTTTAAAGGCATCACAAAAGATCAATAAAGCAGGACTTCATTTCCTGAGATACCACACAGATAGAAAATAATTTGCTGCTTAAGCTGAGTTCCAAATATAAACTGTACTCCTCCAAGTGAACATACCAAGAGAATAATAAAGAAATAAGGACAAATAAGAGTATAAGAGTGTGAATGGAGATAGTGGCTATATTAGTTATATGCATTGATTCTCCTATACAGTTTCTGTGGGTCAGGAATCTGGAAGCAACTCACCTGAGTAATCTTGGTTCATCATCACTGGTGCGGTTGCAGTCAAGACGTCAGTAGCCAATGCTACGTTGATCAGAAGGCCCAACTGAGACACTGCCAAAATAGCTCCCACACATAACTGGTGCACCAGTGCAGGTTATTGACAGGAAATCTCAGTTCTTCACCACATGGACATCTCCTCCCAACCTGGCAGTTCTGCCCTGCACAGTAAATACTCTATCATGGAAGCTGCAAACAAGATGCAGGGTGCAATATCCTCTCTGATCTATCCTTCAGAAATCATGTTTCTCCTTAAAAACCACACTGGGATACCAAGTATGCTCTATTTACTTGTGAATATCAAGACACTGGGCTCTCTAGGGTGTTATAGTGGTTTGTTGCAACAGAAAACCAGCAGAGGTAATTTAGGGATTTACCTGTTTATCAGGGACTTGCCTGTTTCATGATTATCACCCCAAGGAGAGACTGTAAGCGTTCATTGATGAGGCCCAGTTCTGCTTTACTCTCTTATGCTGCTAGTTATTAAAGAGCTTGAATGGTGAAAAACTCATCAGTTTCACTTCTAGGGTCAAAGAGGAACAGAATAAGTAATGGATTATTATTTTATTGGATTATTAAAATAAGGAATTTGATATTGTTTCTTTTTTATCAAGTTTCATGATCACCACACAGTTTAGTTTCTTTCTCAGTATCTCAGAATGTTCTCCATGACCAATGGTCCAGTCGTCTGCTCTTTCCACGTGGTGCATCATTCTTTAAGGTGCATCATTCTCTCCATTTCCCTTGAGCTTATCACAGCATGGTGGTCTCAGGGTATTCACACTTCTTGAATACTGGCTGGTGCCCAAAAGACAGGAAATGAAGGCTGCCATTCTCTTATACTCTGAAACTGAAGGCATTTCGGTTATATTCGATTTGTCAAAGCAACATCAGGGACTGTCCAGATTCAATTGCAGGGGACACAGATCCCATCTCTCAATGGGAAGAAGGCCTAAAACGTATGGTCACAATTGGGAATTTTAAGGCCAATAGAGCCTAAAGTAAAATCCACAGATATGGTCATTTAACAAGTATTTTCAAAGCAGTCCTATATGCTAGCAACTGCACTGGATACCTGAATCAGTGAATGAAACAAACAAAAATTCCTGCCTTCATGAAATTTACTTTCTAAGAGATTTAGAGAGGAAATTTTTTTAAAACACACATCTTTCATTATCAAGTGTTTGTTGCTCACCAGGCACAATGGTTGACACTTTATTATACATTATCTCATCCAGTCCTCGTGAGAACCACCAAAGGAACCACTATTCCTTTCCACACACTGGTACAAAACCAAGTCAACATCTAAACCTAGGGTCTCTCTGCTCTGAGCTCTTAATCACCCTGATGCACCAATTTCCTTATTCTATGTAATTTTCCAAAACTGCAGGGGAGCACAGGGTAAAAGGGTCCATGTAGGTCTCAGGCCAAGAAATGATTGAGATAATAAAAATGACCAACATCTACAAAACACCTAACTATTTATGCAGAATTTTTGCTTACCATGTCTCAATCATTCTAAGCTCCTTAGAGGTTTTTTCTCTTTGTAAACAAGCTAATGGAGATGCGGAAATTTCAGTGATCTACCTATCATCTGGCATGAACTTTTCACAGCTCTGTTCAGATGTGAAGATGCACAGGAAGATGTTATGGTGTGGATCTTAAATGTCCCTCAAAAGCCTGTGTTAAAGGCTTGGTTACCAGCTTGTGGTGCTATTGGGAGGTGGTGGAACATTGCAAAGATGGGGCCTAGTGGAAGGAAAGTAGGTCATCTCTTGTCTCTCTTTTCTCTCTCTTCCTTTCTTCTTTTCTGGCAACACTAATAGTGAACAGTCTTCCTTTGCTAGGTACTCCTAACACCATGATAAACTGTGCCACTATAGGCCCAAAGCATCGTGGTCACATAGCTGAAGACCGAACTCTGAAATTCTGAGCCCAAACAAACCATTCTTCTTTCTAAGCCGATTTTCTTAAGTATTTTGTCACAGTGATGTAAAGCTGGCTAGCACAAAAGACTTGGAGGTGAATTAAGCAGGAAATCAATGTGGCAGAATACAATTGTTTTTCTGCTGTTAATACAGGAAGCAAGTGTCATAGCTCACAAAACTTCCAATCTCTGCCCCAGGCAGGCATTGAAAGAGCTATGAGAGCCATGAGAGCATGTCAAAGAAGGACGCCTACCTCCTATTGACTTGCATTTCCCTCTTCTTTGAAATAACTCTTTACCACCTGAATTCACCTTAATTCTCTTGACTAACATTAATGCAGTTTTGTGAGAAATGAAAAATCACTTCCATAAAATAATGTTTTCTACCTTCATGATCCTACAAGAGATAATTCTTCCATTTTACCAGATGATGCCCTCCTGCAAGAGTCTGAGGTCCTGGAGAGCAGGGACCTCCATCTTTGTGTCCCTAATAATAAGTACAGTGCCTGGCATACAGGAAGTGCTCAATATATTTTTATTGAATTGAAATAAGCCCTATTATAAACCCTTTGAGAAATTACACTGATTTTATATAGCATTCAAAAATCTACATACTTTGATTATCCATTTGGTTGTTTTTGGTTGTTTAATACTACTAGCCGAAAACATGACACAGGTATTTTCTTAAGCCATTGTCATTCACTTCTATTTTTCTGATCTCATAAGTAACCTTATGACTTAATTGAGTAGGATTTAATACAAATGAAAAACAGCAATTTTAGATTTACAGCTAAATTGTATAGGTATTACAGAAAGTTCCCAAATATAACCCAAACCATTTCACCTACAATTAACATTTTACATTAGTGAGATATATTTGTCAAAAATTATAAACTAGTCTTATGTAGATTTCTTTGAATTTTTGTAGATTGTAGATTTATGTAGGTTGTAGACTGTATTTAGATTGTAGATTTATGTAGATTTCTTTGAATTTTTACCTAAGGTTCCTTGTCCATTCCAGAATCCCGTATAAGGCACATCATTACACTTATGAATAGTGTCTTCTTAGGCTCTTCTTTACTGTGATAGTTTCTTAGAGTCGCCTTGTCTGTCATGACCTTGGCAACTTTAAGGAACATTGGTCATACTTTTCGTAGAACACCCTTGCACTGGAATTTGGCTGCTTTTCTCACAACAATACTGAGGGTACAAGGCCAGGGATTTAGCTCAGTGGCCTAAGCATTCACCTGGCAAGCGTGAGGTCGTGAGTTCAATTCCTGGTACCAAAAAAAATACTGAGGGTACAAGTAGTAAGGTCAGAGATGAAGTGTCATTATCATGACATTTATTATTTCAAGGTTATACATTATCAACATGACTGATTTATGTTGACTTTGAACACCTGGCTGAGATAGTGTTTGTTAGAGTTCTCCACAGTAACAATACTTTTTTAAATTTTAACCCAAAGTATTATCATTATTTATCTTAGGAAAGTATAATTTGTATACAATAAGTGAGTATCCTTGCATTAAGTTACATATTGATTGGGACAGACCTACTACACCAGTGATTCTCTTCTAGGGGTGAGTTTACAACCCAGGGGACTGACAATGTCTGGAGACATTTTCAATTGTCACAACCAAGAGAAGGGGCAGATGGGTACCAGTGGCATTTAGTGGTAAACATTTTATGATACACAGGTCAGCCCCCCTCAAAAAAAATTTTCAGGCCAAAATCTCAGTATCCCAAAGTTGAGAGACCCTGATATATGCTGATGTTCCTACTACTCCCAGTCAAAACACAGCAACATCCCAAATTTTCATGTGCTTCTTTGCAGTTGATTTCCCCACCATCTGTCTCTGCAATGCATTATTTTGATGTTTTTCTATAACCAAGTAGTTGTGCCTATTCTTGAACTTAATAGAAATGGAAAATATTTTATTCCTTCTTTTATCTCTGGTTTCTTTTTCTCCATATTATACTGTAATTCATCCACATTATTTTATATCAGTAGTTTGTTCCTTTTTTATGGAAAATTATTCCATTTGTGCCAGGAATTTAGCTCAATGGCATAAATGCCTGCCTGGCAAATGAGAGGTCATGAGTTCAATCCTCAGTACCAAAAAAAAAAAAGAAAATTATTCCACTTACAACTTACGCTATATTATTGGACATTAGGATTGGTTCCAATTTGGAGATTTTAGGAATAAAATGAAAACTGTGTAGAACTCTATATGTGGACATATGCTTTTAGTTCTCTTGGATGAGTACTTAGAAATGGAATTGCTGGGTCATATGGTAAGTATACATTTAACTCAAGGGTTTGTATTTTTAAAAGAAGAAAAACAAAATAAATGGTGCTCTACCTTATTTTGGATTATATGGATTCTCTAGGTGTTTCTACTTTCTCAGCTGGGAAATAAGTTTTGAATTAAATAAGAAAGTAATGTCAAAAACATCTCCCATTCTTTCTATGCCCAGGCGGAACTCCTTGGAATAGGTGATCAGACTTCATCGATTCCTCTCTCACATGCACTTTACCAAGCAAAAGCTGGTGTCTCTTAAGATCAGAAGCAGGAACAGCTGTATTTCTGGTTCTTTGGGTAATGTGTGTTTTCTTTCTTTCTTTCTTTGTTTCTTTCCTTCTTTCTTTCTTTCTTTTTTCTTTTTTCCTTTCTTTCTTCTTTTAGATGTTTATAGAAAACAGCCTGCAGTATTGGCAGTTGTAAAAACAAATCTAACTTCTCCTTGGAACTGCTATAAATTTTTAAAACAAACCAAACCCTAACATTGCAATATGGCCATGTAAGGTAGCTCCAAGCCAAATCCATTAAATTTGAGATGAAATATTTATTATGATCTGAATGAGACAACAACAAAGAAAAGAATTTAGATTTTCTTCAAAGTTGTGCTACCAAAACTTCGAATGTTTATATTCCTACTATCAGTTTGGGGATTTCACTTTGGATTATACAGGGACTCACAATGGCCATCAAGGAAGAAAATGTTTACAAAATTCATAAAAGAAAAACAAAATTTTCTCATGGCAACATGTAGAGAACTATAAAGCTAATAAGCATTGTTAACCTATGTTTAATGCAGTGAAAACTATTTCTTAGCTATTAAATTATTTATAATATACATTATGATATGACCCTGCCCCAGAAAAGCTGAGACATTCCCGAAATTTTGTAAATCTATATCCAAAGATAATATTTTTTTAAAATGGTGAAATTACTACTTTCCTGAGCAAATTAAATAATTTAAATTGGAACAATAAAGAACTCAGTGCAATGAAAGGAAAAAATCTCCACAAGTTGAGAAACCTAATATCTAGTCTTGCCTCTGTCCAAAGCTAATTGATAGATCACCTTAGGTGATCCCTAAGGTTCACATCAGCTCTAAACTTTTATGAATTCCATTGTTTAGCTCTTAATATACACACAAATAATAGACAACATACATTTATATACACATTCTTTTTGTCAGAGTTATTTTAACTCACTTCAAGTGATTCAGAAGTATTCACTAAAGTGTTTTCTGATATAGAATTATTATTCAACTTATAAGAATTATAACACTAAAATGCCCTCATTATTATTATCATTATTATTTGAGTGACATATGATAAAAATTGAGCATTACCTCTTATGTCTTTATTTTCAGTTAATTTTATGCCCCTCTACTGTGAGATTAAATATTCACATGACATTGTGATGTTTATTATGTGTTTAAGTATCATGCACTAGTTAATTCTCATAGGAGACTAGATTATGTAAGTAAAAGGGAATAACTTTGGGAAGAAAGTACATAAAATGGAGTTAACTTTGAAGGAAATGTGTTCCGCTTTAATCAGAAACCATGAAAAACTGAGAAGGGGTGCAGCTATTGTCAGAGCAAGCGTCTAGCAAAGTACAGTGATTCTAAGAGTGAAATAAGGTCATCTACTGGGTCATTCCTTTCCATATAGTCAAGATGATTATGTGTGCCGTTTCACATCTCACATTACTTTTCTTTTTTTTTATTTTTGGTTTTCTGTATTTGACACATCTCATCCCACACAGCATCCTCTAGTGAGATATATTCCTTATTCAGGTAATCATTTTAAGGTCATAAACCCATCTGTTTTTCAACTGGGTGGGAGGGACCTATGGGAGAGATGTTTCTGATGTTAGCTTAATAGTATGATCCTCAGTAATTCTTTTTGCTTGAATATTTTTTGTAAAACCTCTAATTCACCCTCGGCACATATGGAAATAAACAATAAAGTCATCTGCAAATTATATTTGCCATGAAAATGGGACCTTCAATTCTCCAATTTAGATGATTCAAATAAAAGATTCAAAGAGCACCGTGGTTTATTTTTCTGCATTTAAACTTTCATGAGTTAAAAACTAAAGCCTCTACCTTTTCAAATTGAGAAAAATCTAAATATAATAGCTGCAAACATATGTAAATGAACCATAGTCTGAAAAATGCCGTGATATCCAGAATGAATAGCTATAATTGTGTAGTTAAAGTGGCCCCAAATAACTGAATTGCCCAACCACTGCTGTAAGGATCACATTATTACCTGAATCAAGGAGTGAAATTTAACCAAAGGCTTTCTTTCAGATATGACAGTGATGCTTATGCTACCCTGACCTATCAAGATACGATGTACATGAATGCATAACATCACAGGTCTGTCTTGAAAAGAAAATTTCTACTACAAATAAGAACACCACATTTTTTAGATAAAATCATTTTCTCAATAGAAAGAAAACATAGTCTGTTTTGGCAAAATGCTTTGAATTAACAAATGCAGAGTTATTTTATCTTGGAATAATCATCAAATCTTTCTTCATGAGTGAAAAATTCTCAGTGACAAACTGACCTTTATCAAGAAAAGGCTAGCATTCCTCACAGGTAGTACATCACAGAATAAGGCTGTTTGAACAGAATTGCAAACATGTATTTGGGGAAGAAATTAGCCTGCTGAGGTAGGAATATGGATGATCATACAAAAAACAGCAAGACTTTTACTGCTACCTCTCTGAAAGACATCTTCCCCGTGAAAGATGTTGACACTGACTTCCATGCTTCCTGATGGTCTTTGGCTCTGACCTTGTATATGGTTTGTCTTACTAGATATGCCAGGATCCTCACAGTTTCCTTGCCATTGTTAGAGCTGCCTTCTCTGCTGGTCGTCCTGCGATTCGCTGCTTTTCCACTTCTCTGTGGTTCCGTATCTGAGACCTCACCCTCCGCCTTCCTCCTCTGTTAAATTTTCAACATGCATTTAAATATTTTACCAAGTGTCCACATCATTGTTGATTTAGAAGTCTAGAACAGTCTTTATTTGCTAATATTTCACACTTAAAAGATCCCTAGAATTCCCAGAGGCATCTTAAAGACAGGTATTTGCCTGGTAAAACTTGATATTAGTTGGAAATGTGGGAACAAATCATTTGTTTTGGCTAGGGCCTGATTTTGTGTTCTGGGTTTCCAGAGTAAACACAGGAGACTTCTGTTTAGTCATTATCTGTATAATGGAACGGGAAATTATTCAACCACACCATGCCTCTCCTAAAAGAACTTTAGTTTGTGCTGAGTTAGAACAGAATATCTTGGTAACTCAGGAGTTAGTGTAACGAGGGACAAGTTGTACTAAATAATATTATCATTGCTGGGAAGTATTAACAATGCTTAGCCTCGGAATGAAGACTTTAAAAATGTGAACTATAAGAAACTCTGAACAAGAACATATTTCACACTCAGGCTCTGCAGATCAACAAGGTCTTGTCATACTAAAATCACACAGAGGCCACCCTGAGTGTTTATGGTTACAGAGGAAAGAGGACAAGGATAAACATCCACAGTAAGATTCAAGTTTCAATTTCCTTTCAATTCATCAAGAACCAGAATCCTGATTCCTGATTCTCCTCCCATTTCCTACATATCCTGGGTTTCCACACTCTGTCCCTAGCCTACCTTCCTTCCTACTACTTTACCAGTGGGGCTGGAAACCAAGCCTCCTCACCACCCGTCTCCTCTACTGAAAATGATCCATTGGAGCAACAAGCTCTGTGGTCACACTGGCAGAGGATAAGGGACAGTGAGATCATCAGCCTCATAAAAAAGAAGTCGGAGGCAGAGGCTGCTAGCCAATATCCACTCTCCCCTTTCTCCTTAGTAACAAATTTATTTTTTAACAGGGCATATTGCCACCTGAGAGAAACAACTGCATTTTTCAGCTTCCCTAGCAACTAAATATGATCTGTTAATACAAAAGCTAAAGGCCTTCGAAAGATCTCCAAGTTCTAAGCAGTAAGTAAATTGTATCCAAAAACACAGAATTATTTGTGGAGGGGCTGGGATTGCTGACAACTGGAATGACTCAACTAAGAGCAGACACTTAGTATGACTGTTTCTTTCTGCTTGTCCTCCTGCGGGAAGCTTCAGACATAAATATAACATCTGGAAATCTGGTATCCACTTTGTATCATGAAGTATCCTTGAGGAAGGATGTTAAGGCTATGGAAGCAGAAATACCTGATCTTGGCACCTGATGGCACACCACTGGGGCACCATCACATTCCAGGATACCTTATCTTCATATTTTCTTCAAGCAAGAGTGAGAAATTATTCTATTTCATTTAGGTTTTGTAGTCTCAGGTTTTTTTTCCTGTTGCACTGGTATCTGGGAAAGGGTGCTCCAGAAGAAAGAGCAGCAAGAATAAAGACTCCAATGCTGAGGCTTAGCTGGTAAGTCTAAGTAGTTCAAAGTGGTCGTTACAGAGCAATCAGGGAGAAGAATGTGGGATGAGATCAGAATAATATAGAAGCCATTCCATACAGGGGCTTGATACCCTGCTGTTAGAAGACTTTTATATTGAGAGACAGTAGGAGTCATTGTAGGATTTGGATCAGAAAAGTGACATACGATCTTTGTTGTACTGACATCCATCTGGTTGCTGGAGAGGGAAAACATAGACATGGAGAAACCTGTGAGAAAACTACTGCAGTAATCCAGGGTGGATACATTGGTGACGAACTAGCATAGTTTATGTGAAGGAGGTAAGAAGTATCTGATGCTTGATATTCTGGGAATGCAGAGGCAATTTTGAGAGAAAGAAAAATCAAGGGTAGCTCCAAAATTTTAGGCCTAAGCAACTGGAAGGATGGAGTCGTCATTAACTTAGATAGGGGAGACTGTGGCTAAACTGGATTAAACATAATGTCTGAAAAAATAATCATCTTTCCCTCTAAAACCTGCTCCTTTGCCTCCAGGCCTACCTCACCCATTTGACGCAGATGTGCTCAGTCATCCCAAGAAGACCAACTACTACCCTTGACTCTTCCTTCTCTATAACCTCTGTTACATGTCATCAGGTCTTCGGACTCCTGCTTCCTAAATATTTCATTTATCTATGCACTTCTGTCCTTCCCCACTGCCAGCACCTTATGTGAGGCCACTATCATCTCTCACCTGAACTACTACAGGGTCTCCAAACGGCTAATGAGTCCTCCCCAAATTGAACCACTCACTGCTCTGCCTCATGAGACATCATTCAAAGGCACAACACCTTCCACCGTGCCACCATTGCCCATTATCAGTAGGTAAAGCCCAGAGTGCTTAGCATGGTTTGTTAAAAATTTTGTTTTGAGGCTGGGGATTTAGCTCAGTGGCATAAGCACCTGCCTGGCAAGTGCGAGGTTGTGAGTTTGATCTCCAGTACCAAAAAAAAATTTTTTTTTTGTTTTGAAGTAATTTCTTATTCACATACTTTCCACATACCCCTCATCCAGCTATCCTGCCTGCCCTCAGATTTCTTTCTGAATCATTTGAAAATAAATTGCAATATAATGCTCCTGGACTCCCAAATACTTCCATGCACTTTTTCCTAGGAATAACAATAACATAAATATGGCAGTAAAGTTACCATAACCAGAAAATTAAAATTGATGCAATATAATTATTTAACATTCAGTTTTTTTGATTAAGGAAATTATGTCTCTTGACACTTTGTAATGTCTAGATATTTTGTAGGACATCCCTCACTGTGAATCTGCCTGATGTTTCCTCATGATTAAATGTAGGCTGTGCATGTTTGGTAGGAATATCACAGAAGTGATGCATCCTTCTCATCACCATATCAAGGGAAACATCCTTAGCATGTTTTAAAACTCTGTTGTGTTTTACCCTGTCACCATCTGCCCATCCCTGCTCCAAGGTTCTCAGACACAGGCCCGGAGAATCAATCCCAATCCTATTGTTACCTAGCTAATTACTGTTCCCTAAAAATCTCATAGAGGTTACTTTATACAAGAGGCTGTGCCTTAATCTCCAGGTCTGGCTTAAGGTCCCTTCTTTGAACTGGCATTAATCAGGCACCCAACCATTCTAATATTTCTTATGCTACACTATAATTGCCTATTTACCTCCAATGCACCCAAATATGGATTACAAGCATTTGAGGGCAGGGACAGTATAATGTTTGTTATCATCACCAGCATTTAACCCAATGCCTGGTGTACCATAGGTACCCAATAAACTTTCCCTGGGGAAAAGGTCACTTTGATGATACCTCCTTGAGCTCCCTGAGCTTTCCTTTACATATTCCCACAGTCCTACCTAACTCCATTTTCTCTTTCTTGCTGTTTTGACCATTGTTTTTCCACATCCGGCCTTTCCTGGGAGCCTGGAAATTCTTGGAATCACATCTAATCTCTTGCATTTAATTTCACTACATCATAACTAAGGCAAACGGAGGAAGGAAAGAATACAAGGAAGGAAAGAAAGAAAGAGAAAAAGAAAGAAAGAGGAAAAGGGGGAGGGAGAGAGGAGGGACTGTCCTTTGTTCCGGAGCTTTGTTCTCTGTGTTTGTGTCAGCAGGTGCAGAATGTTTTGGAATGTCTCTCCTAGTCACTCCTTCCCCCATACTCCACTTCCTGTTTATTCTGCCTCTCAAAACACAGTGGGGGATAGGAACCAGGCCAGTTCCTTTCCCACTCTCTGCCAGCGGGCCTCAATTCAGGAATGATTGGGTTGAATTTGAGTTTATGTTCTTTGCAAGTCTTTATGAAAGTTATCACCAAGAATCAAACTAAAGCTCCTAGAATGAATTATCACTGATGCATAGGATAATAAGCAGTGAAGTAAGTGAAAGGAGAAAAGAGGAGAAATGAGAAAAGAGAGGCCTGGAAAAACCCACAGATCAAGCAAACAGTCAGAATAACCCAGAATTTGGTTGCAGTATTTTATAAAGCCTTAAAATAAATCATATAAAAGAAAAAAGCTCTTTCTTCAAAGAATTACTTTTTCTTCCTTTCCTGGTTCTCCTATTTAGTTCACAGCTAGCAAATACTTGCCAAGATTTCACAATTTAGAATTTTATCTTTGTAGTATCATGAATACTCAATTTTCCATGTAGCAGTTTCTTTAAGCCTTCGTTTTACTATTAGTAAGCAGTGGGAGAAGAAGAGAGACTGGTTTAAGGAAAAAAAACATTTTTGACAACATTTACTCATCTGAAAAAATTGAGAATCGTATTAGTTCTGGGTTCTTGGAAGGAAAAGATGATGCTGGTGATAACAAACATTATGCTGTCCCTGCCCTCAAATGCTTTTAATCCATAATTGGGTGCATCAGAGGTAAATAGGCAATTATAGTGTAGCGTAAGAAATATTTGTTAAAATTGTGGAATATTGCTCAACAGTAAAAAGGAATGACTACTAACTTAGTCGAGAGCATGGCTGAATCTCAGAAATATAATATTGAGTGAAAGAAGACACAAAAGAACACATACAATGTGATTCTCTTTCAACAAAGTTCAAGAACAGGTAAAACTAATTATACAGGAATAGAATTCAGAACAGTGATTGCCTGAAGGTAGAAGAGGCAGAGAGGCTCATAGATCAGAAAGATGTGATATCTTTCCAGGGTGATGGTTATGTTCTGTAACTTCACCGAGTACTTAATTACGGTTGAATGCATTTAGCAAAACTTAACTGATTGTCTACTAAATATCTGAGCACTTTATCACATATAATTATATGGCAATAAATAAAATAGTAATAAAATAAGGGCATTTCACATAGAAATCACCAAATATTTTAAAAGATAAAGAAGTGAAACTGGAGCACAAAGAAAGAGAGGATGGATCTAAGATTTTGATCACAAATACATAATAAACAACGCAGTTATATTTGAAGCAAGTCTAGTTAGTAATGCAACAGTAGCTTCATAAATTGTGCCTTCTTATGCAGGCATAATAGATTACACCAAGATTACAACTTACAAGAAAAATCAAATTTCCTTCTCAAAACAAGACAAAAAAGAACATTTTGATACTGTTTTCAATTGTGTTAGAAAGTTGATTTTAATCAGCCTAAAGACAACAAATGAAATGAGGTGCCAAGAGTATGTATCCTTTGTATTTCCTGGCCTATGGTAGAAACCAACTTTTTTAGATCACTATTGCTTCAGTACAAACTTTCCTAAAATTTGATTGCTTAAAATAATGCAGAATTGCCATCTTACAGTTCTGGAAGTCAGAGCTCCTAAATGGGCTAAAATCAAGGTGCTGGTTAGGCTGTGTGTCTTCTGGAGGCTCCAGGGAAAAAAAGATTGTGCTTCCTGGCCTTTTCTAGTTTCCAGGGACTGCCTCCATTTCTTGGCTCATGGCCACTTCTTCCATCTTCACAGCCAGCAATGGCAAATGGAATCTTCCTCATGCTGCATCCCCCACTTTGCTTGACTTCCCTACTTTCTACCTTCTATCTTTTAAAGACCTTTGTGATTACACTGATCCCTGCCAGATAATCCAGTTTGATTTCCCCATCTGAAGGTCAAGTGATTAGCAAATTCAATGTGCAACCTTACTTACCTCCTACCATGCAAGGTAAGATATTAACAGCTTCTAGTAAACTACACATTGGCATCTATAGGGGCTATTCTGATACTGTGCCAAGACTGAAAAGTTCTATTTGTAGCATTTCTCTAATCATCCATTATTTCTAACCTTCTGCTTTCTATACCAGCCATTGGACAAATATATCCAAAGATTTCAGGTTTATTATAAGCTGCTATTCAGGCAAATGTTATAAACCAGATTTGATCCATACATTATATTCTGTTTTCATTTATTCTCAATTAGTTGGATGGTCTCCTGAAATCTGGGGAAAGGCCTTTGTTCTAGTTATCTATTACTTTGCAACTAACCACTTAGTAGCTTAAGAAAATGAAAATATTTTGCACACAAGTCTGAAATCTGAGCAGAGCTCAAGGGGGAACAGCTTGCCTCTATTCCACATGGCATTAGCTAAAGTGACTTGAAGCCTGAGGGCTTGTTCACATGCTTGTCAGTTGATGGTGGCCGTTGGCTGGAGCATAGTTGTTCTGTCAGATGAAATACCTACATATGGTCTATCTGTGTGGCTTGGGCTTCCTCCCTTTATGGCAGCTAAGTTCCAGGGGTCAGCACTGAAAGGGGGAGAGAGAGAGAGAGAGAGAGAGAGAGAGAGAGAGAGAGAGAGAGAGAGAGAGAGAGAATACAACTAGAAGATGTAGCTACCACCTTTAACTGCCTGACTTGGAAGTGAAAATCACAATTGCTTAATCAAGGCGGTCACAATGACCTACCTAAATTCAAGAGGAAGGGGAAGATGGTCTGCCTTTTGTTTAAAGGCAGCAAGATTATGGAGGAGTATCAGAGCCAGAAGTAACATTTTAGTCATTTTTTAAAACTATTATTTACCAACTTTTCTACCAATTTTCCAGTTTGTCTCCTCATTTTTGTTTCTACCTATTTCTTGTGTTCCATTTAGCTCTTTTGTATAGTTATCCTTTTTAGGGCTCCTTTTATTACCCATCCTTTCACTTCAACATAGCCCAACCCAGAGGTGGCAAATAGTAGTTTTATAAAGTGATAGAAAAGGACCGTAGCATATCCACAAAAGAGAACCGTAACTGCGGGAACCAGGGGTTAATGAACCAGTTCTGACTAACAAAATGGCAATTTCATATGCTTGAGCTTAAAATTTGCTGCCTTTCTAGTCAGAAAAATGTACCACAGTCTTCTATCAGAAGAGAATGATTTCCCTCAACTCTTCAGATTTTCAATAGATAGTATCCTACAACAAATTTTGCCTTTCTCTCCCACTTCGCTTACTCATATGGGTTGACACCTGGTAAAAACTAAGTTAAGCAATCTTCTCTTAGTGCCTCTGTTTTTCCACATGGGGTCAAACTGGCTGCAGGAGCAGGTACTTTCTTCAGGTTCCAAACTTCATTGAGGGGAGAGGGCTGCTGTTTTCTGAAATCAAACCCAGACCCCAACATTAGGGTTAGTCATCTAAATTTCTGACACTCTTCCAGCTAAATATTTAAACTATGAAGGAATTGTCAATAAGTATTTATCACAACAGAAACAAAATTATACTACGAAAGCATCTGTGGGTTACAAGCCACAACATATAAAATCTTAGGCCTTCTTTTGAGTGACTAATCTACACGAACTGCATTCTTTACATGCCACGCATTGTTGGGCTGCTGTGAAACATACATGTGTTCTTTTGCACTATATATGTTTCATTTTTAAAAGTTCAGCACTTCAAATTAATATTGTATGTGAACAACTGAAAATTTTTAAATATCTTGGTTAGAATCAACAACTCGATACTTTCATTTTCATTTCCTTGACTACCAAACAGGAAATCTCCTCAATTTCTCTTCTAAGAAGAAAAAAAGGGGGGAAGTCATTATATGAGGACACGGCAAGTTCTGTCAGGTATTTTTCAACACGGTGGAGGAATAACAAGGTTTTAATTGGTCTTAGTGAGCTCAGTCACAAACTACAGCATTCTTTACCTCAACAGTGTGGTATTCAAAAGCGAGGGTGGGGGGGATGCCAAAGTCAGTTTCTAACTTTGAAAACATCAAATGATTCATGTCCAGTTTCATCTTGTTAACTGAAATCTCCATAAAAGTAAAAGTGCACGTACCAATACTAGTAAGATGGATAAAAATTTTAAAAAATGATAAAAGAAAAGTGAAATACATTCTAGAAAATGCCCTACC
Source organism: Dolichotis patagonum (assembly GCA_004027295.1). Classification (NCBI taxonomy): domain Eukaryota; kingdom Metazoa; phylum Chordata; class Mammalia; order Rodentia; family Caviidae; genus Dolichotis; species Dolichotis patagonum. Next base: position 6,176 of record PVJX010015825.1, on the reverse strand, counting down.
CCCAGTTTAGTTTATGGTGCTAGTTATAAGATAAAGAACTGGCTTCTGGTTTGCTGGTATTATCGTTTTTTCTTATCTACTATGTTTCAAACCACTTTCTCTATACAGTTCAAGGTCAGAAATTTACCGTATATAACCCTGTTCAGAACCAGTGAAAAGTACGTACTCTTAATACAAATTCTTACCAGTTTGAAGCTGAGTACACTGGCAGATAAGGACTCTGAAAAAGTTAAAAGAAGTAACAAAATGTAAGAGAAACATGAGAGGATATAACATGCTCCTTTTAAAAATAGCACCAAAACAGGAAGGGTTGAGGAGATAGTTGTGGTTTCAGTAGGTCTCCTTTAGGCAGATGCGCAACTATTGTCCTCTGCTTTAACTTCACCAAAAACCTAAAACAAAAAACAGCTAACAAAATCCAAGTGAGATGAGATCTTCCTCGATGTGTAAAAGGTATATTCATTTGGGCCTACAGTAGCTGCCTTAGCTGTATCTGCCACCAGTGAAGCACTGAATAGCAAGCAGTTGGGCAAGTTCTGTATACAGATGTTTTCTTTTCTTTGTCCTGAATTTCATTAAGTAGATACCGCTCTTCAATGGAACATGAAGAACATGAAAACTGGGGAGAAAAACCATGGAGTCCTCATTTGAAATCAAAAGAAACCTTGAAGCTTGAACTGCTTTAACTTATTTTCTTTTTACGAGGAGGAGGGGTGGGTAACGAGGGACTGAGCCCATGGCCTTCAGGCTTGAGCTACATCCCAGCCCCTTTTCTCTTTTCTTCTCTTTTTTCTTTTCTTTTCTTTTCTTTTCTTTTCTTTTCTTTTCTTTTCTCTTCTTTTCTCTTTTTTTCTCTTCTTTTCTCTTCTTTTCTCTTCTTTTCTCTTTTCTCTTCTTTTCTCTTCTCTTCTCTTCTCTTTCTCTCCCTCTCTCTGTCTCTCTCTCTCTCTCTCCCTCTTTTTTTTTTGAGACAGGATCACTGTAAATTGCTGTTTCCTAGACTGGGCTTGAACTCCCATTCTTCCTGTCTCAGCTGCCCATTTTTTCCTTTCTAATGTCTTCATGTTGTTTGTGTGTCTTGAAAGTCAGGGAAGCAGGACAGGACAGCCACTGGACCCTGAGCATACAATTTACTTTCCCATTCAAGATCCATCTTGCAAAAAGCTTTTTGTGCAAATTTAAGGAAATTCCATGGTGCAGGTCAAATATCTAGCCTGAGGACTAGGAATGCACATATCAGTAATTCATTGATCATTGGGAGGAAAAAAAAAACCCAGGGCAAATGCCTATGAGGTCCCTGGAATGGGTTCAGGGCCATTTGGACAGGGAACTCTGGGAGTCCACGTACCACAGTGTGGTTTAGAAGTAGAGCCACAAGCTCTGGGCAGTCTGTTGGCTCTAGGGCTCATTGCTCCATGAAGAGTGTCAAAGCTTTAGGACAGAGAAGTCTGCTGGTGTGGAGGCCAGGGTAGTGTCCATGGCTGTCTGAACCCAAAGGTGCTACTGACTTCCAGATATAGGAAAGATTATAGGTAGCAGATTATCATCATGTCTACCCCTATAAGAATATTCTATGTGGCTGCAAATGAACTAGAGGCCAAATCAAGTGTCTGGAGTAGCTGAAGAACAACCTTTAAATTTCCTTGTGTTATTTTTTAATGAAGATGATTTTAAAAGAAAAAAATTAGTTTCTAACTGAAATTATCATGATAATTAAAGCAATTTACCTTTGACCAGAAACTACATAAAGTTTTAAACTTTACAAAGACTCATATTTAATTTTAAAAAACCAACCCAACATGTCACATGTTTAAAATTTAAAAAAAAACCTTTTATAAATCTTTTTTATTAGTTTGGGGCAAAAAAAATTTACCTCCAAAATTTTAAAGGAAACATTCCCCTGTCATTCATTATGTTATCCAAACCTCTTTAAAGTAAGTTACACAGGATATAATGGTTGGTTTAAAAAGTTTTTACTAGATAACCCACATCAAGATAAATACCTTTTTTAAGAAAAAAAATATATGGTATAAGCTTTGAGCCTTAATTCCAGGGGAAGAGAGAGACAAAGAGGAAATGAGAGGAAAAGAGGGAAAAGAAGATTATTTCCCAAATGATGTATGTTCAGCAACTAAAAATAAGGGCAAATGATGAAGCATAAACAAACTACAATGATTTTCATCTTCTACAAATTTGTCAACAGTAGATGAATTTTCAGACTGGTCCCAAGTATAATAATCTCACTTCAGTGCCATGCTCTTTAAAAAATTGTGTTCTCATTCAGAGAAAGAGTAAGTTAGGCCAAATCACCAAGGAACACTGCAAATGTTATATGTGAGCATCTCTTTGTGGGCAAAACAAAAGGCTAAAAAGGTAAAACCAGGCTTTCTCAAAAGCTATGGTATGAGGTTTTGATGTCAAAAATCCTTATCAAATGTAAATATCTTGAAGGAAATTGATGCTGGTCAGAGCTGTTCCTTTAAGTCCAGTCCATCTATCTGACTTTCCCTTCAGTCATGAACTGTGGATCAGTTTTTCTCTCCTTTTGAGGGTGGTGCCACACAATACATTTAACTTCCCAAAGACCTTCACTTACAGCTTTGCCTCATAAATTGAGCAAAATTGTAAATAACTTAAGAAGTTTAAACAGATGCATCTTCTTGGAGATTTGTCTTAGTTTTGTTTTATAAACTGATCTTGAATAAAATCATACCAGTGGACTAGTACTAGGCCTGGGAAACCTTCCTGGCTCATTAAATGTTTAATGCTTTTTAACAGTAAATATCATTATTCCTAGGTCAGAATCACTATTTATATGTAAAAACCTAGTTACATGAAACAGTATTTTCAAAAATATAGTAATTGATACCTCATACTTTAGTTTTGCTAGCTAAACCTGCATTTCTATATTTTATATACCACTGAAATTTTCTGAAAACAACTCACTATTAACATATCAATGGTTTTGCCATCACTTGCTTAAACTATAACTTTTTGATTTTAATTGAGGTGCCCCTCATGACCTTAAGGAAATAGTTCATTGTTTTATATATGTAAGTGAAATTGAAGTGGATATATTGTCCAAAGCATTGTATTTTCATGGGGAAGAGTAAGGAGACATGAACCAATATTTAGAGTGAAACAGTACCTAAAGAAATTTTTAAGTGTCAAACACTCTATATGTATATGATCTCATGTAATTCACACTGGAATGCCATAAAGTAAGCATTTGAATTATTATGCTTGATTTTAAATGTGGCAATAGGCAAGGAAATTTAAGTACACACAGTGAGTGGTAACAAGAGGATTTGTACACACAACTTTCTGGCTCCAAAGTCCTTGTGTTTCTTTCTACCGGGTAGCTTTGATAGTTTTCTTTAACTTTTTTGCTTGTCCCTTGATATTTTAAAAGGAACACAAAGCAAGAGGCTGTTGACTTTATTTTTGGCGCTGCCCAGCTTTATCTTTGTATATTAATGATTAACTTTCTTTGGCAAATGGCGGGCAACCCAGTCTTGAGACTCCCCATTTTTTTTCATTGCTGCAGAAAGCTGATAATAGAAGCTGCTCCTCCTGAACCACATGCATGCACACATGCACTCCTTTTTTAAGGCATAAAATTATATGGATTTAAACTTCATGCCCTGAGTTCAAATGCCCCATGGTTTCAATATCAAAAACTGAACTCGTAATCTGACATTTATCCCAACACAACTAATGAAATAAAGACAATGCAAAACTCCATGTTTAATGGCATTTGAAAATCTTTCCTAAGAGCACTATGGCAGTCTTATATCAGTTGTGCCATGTACACTTGCAGACCGGGTCACTGCAAACTGGAATACTGGACACTGCTCAACAAAGCTTAGTACTTTGTTGGAAACTACTAAAAATTGGCATTACCCCACTTCCCATGTTATAATACAGCTACATCATCTCCTAAGTTCAACAAATCTTGCAAATAAAGACCCTGGAGGTGTACTCTCTAGTATTAGCTATTTATTTGCAAATTTGTACTTGTCAGTGGTCAAGTGAAATGTCAGCCTTTAGCTTAAATTTTTATGCCTCAAAATACGTCAGCTTATGCTTTGAGTTTCTTTTAAAAATTCAAAGTGTTAATTAAGTGCTCCAATAAGCATGCCAAATTGGTTAAAATATACCGTATTTGTAACTTCCCAAATACTTTTAACTGTTTTGTTGAGGAGTGTGATCCTTTTTTGATACTGAATCAAAAGTAAAACTTGCAAGTTAAGTCTCATCAATAGCTATGCCCCCCAAATTAAATATTTACAGAGATGAATATCTACCTTAAATAGCAAAGAGAAAAATAAAATTTATTTTTGCTGAAAAGTATCTTTTTATTTAATGCCTAAGCCATTCACTGGCAGATTAAAGCAACAAACACTTGCCCAGTTTAGTTAACACATTTGTTTTTTTTTTTTAATTTTTAGAATATAATCTACATCTGGATTAAAAAAAAGTTTTAAATAAATTTAAGACATAACAACAGTGGAACCCTTCATCATTCTATGTACAACACAGATAGAATGTCAGCTGGTTCCATTTGGGATGAATCCACTTTCTCATAATAACGTTATTATTTTTCACCGACTGAGTGGCAAGCTTCGTACAAGTTTCATACAAGCTGGCTCACTGCCAGCTCACACACACGGGAGTGGGGGCAGGGTCATGTGAAAAGGGTGGGGTGGGGTGCCACAGGATTGCTGTACAGTGTAACAGAAAATCATTAATAAAGTAGTACCGGTTACCAACAGTGCTGTTTGTGCACTTATCACAATGGAATCGCTGAAGTTTCAGAGCAAGGAGAGAATTTGAAATACTTAAGACAGGGCCACTGTTACAAAAAGACATAGTGCAAACAGGAAAACTGACGCAATCCTAGCCAACTCCAGGGCCTCAGCCGGCTCAACAGCAGGGCGGGCAGGAGGTTGCATGCCCCGCCTTCCCCAGCACCCGGCTCTGGGCTGTGCTCCCAAGTGTGGCAACCCAGCGCCGCGCCCTGGCATGGCCCCTTCTCAGGTCCTTTGCCTCCAAAAATAAGAAGAGAAAAAGAAACCCCAAGAAAGGCACAGGCTGAATGTGGGGCGTCAGCTCAGTCCGATTTCCAGCAGTACAAATACAGTCCATTTGTGGGGGGATCCTCGAGCCCCCCGCCCAAGAGTTTCCTCTTTTTGAGAATGAGGCCCTCTCCTCCACACATTCTCTCTCAGCCCCTGCAAGTACATAGCCCAAATTTGCAATCAATGTGCCCCTCGTGCCCTAAAACCAGGAAGAAAATAGCTTTGAGGAAAGAGAGAGGGTGAGAGGCAGCCCCAGATGGTGGTGGGCAGCCACGGGCGCCCCACCTCAGTGGCCCCAATTGCCAAAGCCGATCTCCTGCTTGTATCTATTGGTAAGGATGTTGGCTTTGCGGGTGAGTTTGGAGAGCACAGTGTGCAGCCCGCGCAGGTGGTAGTGGAACTGCTGCTCCAGGTCTTCCTCACCGGCATCCGTGCTCTCCAAATGGCTCAGGTCCACCAGGATGTCCTTGGACTTCCACGCGTTCTCCTCGCTCCCTGCTGCCGGGGAAGGCGGCTGGTGCAGGACACCCCACTCGATGTCGTTGCGAATGGACTTGAGCAGCACATAGTGGCTGTACATGTCCCGGGAGGGCGCGAAAAAACTGCTGTTGGCGCTGCCCGGGCTAGAAGCCCGAGGTGTGCGCTCCTCCAAGCAGCTGCCGCTGCCGCCTACCTCCACACCGACTTCGTTGTCTAGCTCTGGCTCAGCCAGGGGCACGTCGCGCAGCAGGCTGGGCACCATCACTGTCTGGTCCATGTTGTTCACGGCTCCAATGAAGCGATTCATGGCGTTAAAGAGCGAGTGCTTCTGGTTATAGGTGTCGCAGATTTGCATCATGATGGCCGCGGGGGCGCCGAAGCTCAGGGACACAGGGGCACAAAGATGGTCTGCCCGGGTTTGGAGATGCCCGCCTTCACGCACTCTCCGAGGCAAGGCCTGCACCGGGAGCTTGGTTATAGCCGGTGAGGGGGGGATTCCTGACTCCTCCTACGCCCTCTCCAACTCTCGTCTCACTGGCAGCCCAGCCCTGAGTGGTGAGCGGCTTCTCTAGTTGGGATGTCCGGAAGACCGTGATGGTGGTGGATCGATCCTCG
>PVJX010015824.1:0-41702 GCA_004027295.1 Dolichotis patagonum | reverse complement strand
CCTCGAAATTCAAAGACCCAATCCAAAAATGGGCATCTGAAATGAATACACAGTTCTCAGATGAAGAAATACGAATGGCAAATAAATACATGAAAAAATGTTCATCATCATTTGTCATGAGAGAAATGCAAATTAAAACCACACTGAGATTCCATCTCACTCCAGAAAGAATGGCCAAGATAGAAAACACTACCAACAAGAAGTGTTGGAGAGGCTGTGGGGATAAAGGAACTCTTCTACACTGTTGGTGGGAGTGTAGACTGGTGCAACCACTGTGGAGGTCAGTCTGGAGATTCCTCAGAAAGCTGGGTTTGGAAGTCCCATTTGACCCAGCTATTCCACTTCTAGGCATATTCCCAGAAGAACTGAAAACATCATACCACAGTGATATATGTGCATCCATGTTTATAGCAGCACAATTTGTAATAGCCAGATCCTGGAAACAACCTAAGTGCCCATCAACTGAGGAATGGATAAAAAGGTTGTGGCATTTTTATACAATGGAGTACTACTCAGCTATAAAGAATAATCACATTGAGATATTTATAAATAAATGGACACGACTTGAGACCATTCTCTTAAACAAAATAAACCAAACTCACAAGTGTAAATACCATATAGTCTCCCTAGTATGAGAGTTGATAAGAGAATATAAGCCTTTATGGTAAGCATGAGTCCCCATCTTATAGCTTTGAAGCCTTTCAATGTTTTCAATCATCAGTTGGAATGCTTTTATTCTGTTTTGTTTGACTATATCATGCGTGATGATATGAACAGCTGTTTTGAAGAAAACAAAACATTATGACAGCTATTTCTGATTTAATACCATCCTTCTTAGAAGTCCTACCATGCTTCTATTGTTCTACTACCATTGGTTCTATCACATTGTGTCTTATTGGAATTTGAATATGTGTGATAGTTTAAACAAAATTTTTCTATTGAAAATGAAGTATAATAGTATCCATTGATCATTTTCTGTTATTCATTTTAGAAAGCCCTGTAATTCTTTCACCCTATGCATGGCTTTATACTATTTTGTTATGTTTGATATTATTGTATTTGAAGCTATGCTCAACTATAGCAGAGTAAAAGATATCGTGACAGCTACTGTTGATATCTGGTTGTCTTAATGTAAAGTACTGTTTTGCCTATGTTGTCCTGTTGTGATCTGTTCTGTACTGCCCTCTTTTGTTTTATTCTCTTTAAAATAAAATTTTTTTACAAAGATTAATACAACAAAGACTATAATCTGGTAGAGAAGACACAGAATATGCAGGAGCAGATGGATTAAGTCAGGTGATGGAAGAAGTAAGAGCTGATTTGAACTTCTAAAAAAATATGTTGACAGATATTTTTTAAAATGTCCTCAATAGACTCATGGACAGATATGACACAAGCTTGTATAGAAAAGGTATGGTTGCAGAAAGGTCAATGTTAATTCTCCAAACTAAAGAAAAAAATAAGACACAGAAGAAGAAGAGGAAGAAGAAGAAGAAGAAGAGGAAGAAGAAGAAGAAGAAGAAGAAGAAGAAGAAGAAGAAGAAGAAGAAGAAGAAGAAGAAGAAGAAGAAGAAGAAGAAGAAGGAGAAGAAGAAGAAGGGGAAGAAGGGGAAGAAGGGGAAGAAGGGGAAGAAGGGGAAGAAGGGGAAGGGGAAAGAGAAGGGGAAAGAGAAATGGAATAGAGACAACAGCTTTTTTTAAAGCTAAGATAATATCAAGTGGTATCTCACACATATAACTAGAATCCCCAGAAAGAACAAAGAGGGAGAGGAAATGTTTAAAGTGGTAATAGCCAAGCATCTATACAAAAATAATGAAAAACACTACACTACTGATTGAATCTCAGACAACCTCAAGTAAGATAAGAACACACACATATATGCTGAGGGTTTAGCTCAGCGACATACGCGCGAGGTAATGAGCTCAATCTCTGGTACCAAAAAAAAAAAAAAAAAGAAAAGAAAGAAAACACACACACACATACACACACACACACACATATCTTAATTCAAACACTTAAAAAACTAAATCTAGTCTTAAAAGCAGCTAGAAGGAAAAAACAATGAAATTACATGCAAAAAGAAACAGATAAATAATAAACGGTATAAAACTATACAATCAGGAAGCCACTGGAATAGCATCTTCTAAATTATCAAAAAATAAATTTCAGCTCTTAATTGTATACCCAAGAACAATATCATTCAAACATAAAAATATATTTTCAAAGACTACAGAAAGAATTCATTGCCAGCACCCCTGCACTGTAAGAAATTTTAAAGCAAGTTGTACAAACAGGAACTTCTGAGATGGAAATTCGAATCTGTACAAATGAAAATCTATAGAGGTAGTGTGGAATATATCATGACCTACAGAATCTCAAAAGGGAGATTGAAAAACCCTAATTTTAAAAACAAACAAATATTTAAACAGGCACTCAAATGTGTGAGAAAATACATGAATATGGTCAATGCTCAAGATTCAAATTACTGCATGATGTAAATTAAAGCCACCAGAGTATAATACAACACATTTATTTAAATAGCTACAAAAAGAACAACAATATCAGGTGTCAGTGAGAAATTAATTTAAACTCATACCACTAATGAGAATATTTTATACTTTAAAAGTTGGATTTTTAAGTTAAAATCATAAAATCATACATTTCATATGATCAAAAATGTTAATCTAAGGAAATGAAATACATATTCACAAAAGATTTATGTATATTTGTACACTTTTTATTCATAAAAGTCACAAACTTTTTCTCCATAGAATGAATTGTTGAACAATTTCTGATATATTTGTAAAAGGGATTCTTACTCAAAAAAGAAATAGATATTGATATATGCAACCAAATGAACTTCAAAATTATGCAAAATGAAAGAAGCAAAACAGAACATTATAAGTGCAAACTATAGGTGCAACATTATATAAAATATAAGAATGAAAAATCCAATATATGATAGAGGAAAACATCAATAATTTTCTGGTGTTGGAGATAGGGATAGCAATTAGAAGCACAAAATAACTTTATAAAATGATGGGAAATATTCTACATGCTGAGTGTGATACTAGTTACACTGTTGTAAACTTGTCAAAACCCATCAAAATGCATGCTTCATATTAGTATATTATGTTATATTTAAATTATGTTTCATAAAATGATTTTAAGAAAATAATGCCAATTTAGGAAGAAGTCACCTGAATTGTCAACATTTACCTGATAAAGGAGGTTCAAGAAATTGGAAGATTTCTAGAACTTATGTAGAAAACTCAACTTATGTAAGGTGATTGTAATATTAAACGCACTTTATAGACTATAAAAGTTATTAAATGCTTGAAACTTTGATTTCTCTAAGGTCACACTGCAAGTAATTAATCAAGAATTTAGAAGTTCCTGGGAAAAATTATAAGGAAGAATTTGAGGACCTGAGAATGTAGAAAACATATTTTACAATTTTTTTATAATCTTGAGATATATAGCTCAACAGAAATTAAAATTTGAAACAAGTAAACATACTCAAGTCTATATAACACTTCGCTGTTCTGATATTTGGCTCTGGTACTTCTTGGCTTTGGTGAGAAACCTGCACTCATGAACCTACACTGTTGTCTATTTGGATCCCTAAGATGTTTCTGGAACACAGCCATGCCCTTTTGTTTCCATAGTGTCAATGTCTTATTTTGTTTCACTGCAGTATAGTGGAATATTTGCAGCCAAAATTATGTGGTGTGTAAAGTCTACTGTATTTATTATATTGCCATTTATAGGAAACTTGTCAAATCCTTAATATAGAGGAAGAATTCTGTATGAATATTCTGCTATGGCACATATGTAATCATGGCTTAAGCAATAATACTGTGTAGCAGTTGATAAAATGACCTCTGGAAACAGCCTAGATTTGCTTTTTGGCTTTACCTATGCTAGCTATGTGAATGTGGACAGATTTCCGATGCCTCTCAGGTTTCCTGTCTTTACCTTGTGACTATAATAGCATATAGAGATGTTGTGAGGATTTACTGCATTAATACAAAGCAACTACACAGAAGAGTGACTGCCACAGAATGACCAGTAACCAGTAACTAATAGTGTTACCATTGTCACCACCAACACCCTTCATTGGTTATGTGTCTGACAATGTCATAGGACAAGTCAAATAAAGTTTCAGAATTAAAGTATCTTAAACAGTATTGTGGTGAGAATTATGGAGAGAAGACAAACATGAAAATAATGTTTTAATTTTTTGAAAGATCATCATCAATTTGATATTAACAATGTTTTCCAGCAATTAATCCTATACATGCCTTTTCTTTCCTGTTCAGCTTTATGTTACTTGATGACTAGTAGTTTTTTATAGCATTAATTTTTGAGCAGTACTTTGTAAATAGTACTTATTCAATATTTATTGGTTGATCTCCAAATGAGTGAATAATTAAAGTGTCACCATGAGAGCACACAACATTGGAAATGAGGCATCATTCATGTTTAACAGGAAGTGAATTGGAAATATGAGCCTTTTTGATTAAGCACCTTTCTCAATTATTTAAATCCTTTGGGAGCATGAACTTGGCCATAATATAAAAGGATTACTTCTGTTGGGGGCATGAATTAAGATAAATTTGCTTGTGTTTAATTAGATGAGGACCTTTTAACAATAGCTATTTCACTGAATTCACATTACAATCCTCTTAAAAAGGAAATATTACATTCTTTTTGTGCAAGGCTTTAAACAATGATCATCATACAGTATAGCAAAAAATGTAAGATACTTTCTTACCTGCACTGCTTTTATTTTGCTACTTTACAGAGTAAAATCAATAAATTTCCAGAAGAAGTTTTAAAACATTTAGTTAAAATTTTCTTAAATGATAACGATTCATATTCTTTTTTTGCTAGTGAAATAAAATGGATATCTTTTTGATTTTCATTTTGGTAATTTATGGTCAAAGTTCATGGAGGAGATGTTTCCATAAAATATCCTGCATCAATAGAAGCTAGTAATCAGTTGATTCATATTCCAGTTCAAAGAAGGCTGCTCATCACATGAAATTAATCTTCCAGAGTGAAGATTCATCTAGAATTGTTACCGACGTGGAAGCAAAATGCTCCTTTCCTGTGTATTCCTGCCTGAATTGTAAAAGCATATTCATATTGATTTGAAATTGTCAACACCATGGTAACGTATGAGTGCTCACTACTTCCTGAAAAACAATTACACTTTGAAGTAATCTTTTGAAAAAACTGGAAGTCATTGAGGTGAACATATCTTCAAGTTTAATGTTCTGCACTAATGAAAAAAGTAAGTGACCAATGCAGCTGGAAACAATATTCTGCATAGCAATGTAGTCATTAATGTAATTGCTTAGAGAATTGTGAGCTATAAATCTATCTTTTTTAAAATGTTGTCATCATGTAATTTAGAATAATAAATATTCTCAAACACAAAGTCTGTTTGCATGTGTCTAAGAGAGTATATGTGCCTGTATACATTATGTACTTTAATAGTATTAGGCTCTGTAACCTGTATAATATACAGTGGACACCTGAAATTCAAGGGGGTTACATTCCTAGAGCAATTGCAAATGGTGAAAAATCGTGAACTTCAGATATGGTCAGAAAAGTCCTATACAGCTCTATTTTAATAGTTGAAACCCTAAATATGCTATGACTCCCACAACTACGTAACTTAATTTAATAAAATACTGTATTAATAAAGCTTTAGACGGTGCAGAACATTTTTGGCATCATTCAGAAATCTTAGGGCTTCACGGAAAAAACCCACTGAGATGACTGGAGTCAGCTACACGTGAGGTTCAGCAAGCTGTCATGAAGCAGGGAAGCTGGTGCAACTGCCAGAGATGGTTACAGGGCAGCAGCCAATTAGCAGCAAAGAGAACTCAGCGACACTCTCGGATTGGCCGCTTGCAAACTTCCTCCCAAAAAGCAATTGCTGAGAGTAATTGCGGTTTCTTCGAAACTGCGAGGGTTTCCTAGGACAACTATTAGCTAGGTTCTAGGAAAACTCCATGAATGCCTGAGGTCGCGAACTCTGAATCGCAGCTTCGCGGGGTATATTGTAATTTTATATTTTCATTAAATTTATGTTAAATGTTACAATCCCTTCAGATATCCCAGGTCTAGCAACAATTCTGTGTACTTTATAGTCGTTCTACTTTCAATGTGTCCAGTTCTTAAATTCTTCTTTGAAAACAATCTCTAGATTTCCACATCCTCTCTTACTGCTTTATAGCAGATCTTACGCTTCCTGTTGTTCAAATCTCTGAACCTCTTTTCAATCCTCTTGATTTCTGTCCAAGGAAGTACATACCTTTATCACATTTCCGGCTCTTCGTTCTCCAGTTTCCAGCTGTCCTAGATATTAGGAAATAGTCTTCTCAGACAAGAAAAACTTGCTATTTCCTTAACAATCTTTAAACTGGTCTCCACTTATTACATTTTCATGATGTCTTTACATTTCTCTTAACAATTATTATGATCATAGACAACAATCTCATAGTGCCCACCACATGCTATGTTAATCTTCATAGAAATATACATGAAAAGCTGAAGAAATTTCAAGAAAAAGCTTAGTTCACAAATGCTGGAAAAGAAGTATTTGTGACTTTAATGTCACTTTTTCAGCCACTTCCTCAGTGAAATTCCTCTATTATTTTCTCCCTTTTACGCAACTTGATAGAATTTCTTAAGTATACCGTTTCTGACCATCTTCTCCAACTTAATATTCAACCAGACTCATTTTGACATTCGTTCTTTTCTTTGCTACATTAATATTGTTTTATTTCTTTTCTTATTTTCATGCCATTTAAACACCTTTCATTTTTTCAGTTTTCCTTCTTTTACAACCTGAATACATTTATGCTTTTAAAGTTTATGTTCTAAGTCACAGGACTCAAGTGCTGTGTCTTGTAAATCTATCTTATGTGCTCGACCCGACTGAGTCAGTCAGGCATCATGACAGAAAGTTGAGAGTGATCTCAGACTTTATATGTGAGTACATGAAAATACACAAATAGAGTGACTCTCAGGAGTCAAAGTTACTGAGTGGTGCAAATTAAAGCCACTGTGGTATAATACTACATTTATTTAAATGATTACAAATAAAAAGAATGAAAATATCAAGTGGTGGTGAGAAACTAAACTCATACAGCTAATGAGAATATTTTACACTTTAAAAATAGGGTATGACTTTTAAATTACAATCATTCATTTCATATCATCAAAAATGTTAACCTAATGGCATGAAATATTTGTTTACATAAAGATTTATATATAAATATCTGTGCCATTTTTATTCATAAAAGTCCCAAACTGGCAGTGATCTTTTTCACCGCCAAATGAATTGTTAAAGAATTTCTGATACATTTGTAAAAGGGACTCTTACTCAAAATAAAAAGAATAGATATAGATATATGCAACAAAATGAACTTAAAACTATGCAAAATGCATAATTATGCAAAATGCAAGAATAGATATTGATATATGCAACAAAATGAACTCAAAATTATGCAAAATGAAAGAAGCAAAACAGAAGAGTTCACACTATGTGTGTGAACGTTAAAAAATGGTATGGGAAAAAATCTAGTACAGAGTGGAGAAAAACCTCAATAATTGCCTGGCACTGGAGGTGGGGAAAGTGATGATTTAGAAGCACCAAATAATTTTTAAGATGACTAAAATATTCTATGAAATATGTACTCCCCCCCCCGCTAATATGTTTTCACTAAAAGACACTGGGAAGAAGTGAGCTATATTTGAAGAAATTATATACAGTGTAGGATGTGAGACAAAGGCGTGGACATCTACAAGAGATAATCAACAGTTTCTCCATGGAGCATCTAGCCATGATTTTCATTTTATTGCTTGTATTTATTGCATTTTCTGAATGTGAGAAGTGGTAGCTTTCATTAGTTCTGTCTAGGATAGTTTAGCAAGTGTTCAGTAACGGGATAGGACTGCATGTGCCAGTGCCTGCTCCCCATCCTGGGACTGACTATTTAAAGGATTGGACGATCTGCTTGACGCCTGGGGCAAGGAAGCAAGGAATTTGTTGCTATACTAGAATTGACTTCTGAAAAGTGTCCCAGCAAAAGTACCTGACAGTTTTCCTGGGTTCAAAAGTAAGTGAGGTATTGTGGAAAGACCAGTTTTAGTATTCTTAGAAAACTGTCTGAAGAGAAATAAAAATCTAAGAAGAAAGAGAGTCAAATTATTAGAGGGAAGGATATGAGGAAAATGCACATCCAAGCTTCAACAGGTTCAGGAAAATATCACCACTGGGTGTTCCTAGAAAACCTTCTAAAGTATTCAAGAGAGGACATATCAGATTAAAATACACATTAGACCCAAACCCCACTAATCTATCCTAGCAATTTATCAATCTAGGTAAGAACAATCTTGCACACCTAACTCCTTCTCAGTGACTACAGCTAGTTTGAGACCACATTTCACAAGTTTAGAGTGAAAAAGAAAGTAGGGCCACACCTTCCCCTCCACATCAAGAGAGAAGCAGCAGGGCATATTGATCACTGAATCAAGTCAGCGTTTTCATTATCACTGGGACGGCACACCGTGGGCAGCTACTTTGAGCTGTGCAGTGTAAACACAGACTCACAATGGATTAGTTCAGGATTCTTCAACTTTATCGTGGACTGACTGGGTTATTAAATGTATTTTTAACTTTGGACATTTTCAGCTTCTGATAAGTTTATCAAGTTATAACCCCATGGTAAATGGAGGATCATTTGTGAGAGTTTCTTCTCTATCACTTGACATTGATTAGAAAAGTCATAGTTTCCAAATAAAATGGTACCAAAAGATCAAATATGTGGCTGAGGAGAGCAGGGGCAAAGGAGGGATGGGAAGGGTTGATCAGTGGGTACTGAGTTACAGTTTGAGAAGAGACATGGGTAAGAGCTGTGTAGGATGGTACACTATAGGGGGATGAAACAACAATTGTATTTTGCAAAAAGGAGAAAGGATTTTTAGTGTTTTTGTGTTATGCTAATTTGAATATCGCACAGTGTATCTAAACTTCACAAGCTGTCCCATAAATACGATTTTATGTCTTCTGTAACAGTTAAAACTAATTTACCAGAAAATCAAGTTTCTTTTGTAAATAAAGGCCATCAGATTTATTTAAGGTACTAGTAATGTATAAACAATCTATCTTTGATTTAATGTATTTATCCTAGATATTCAATTTAATTTATTTAGCTGTTTAATCTACATGACTAAGATATGTTTTGTGAAAATAAATCTTCAGTTTATTTGGAAAGGACTTTTCTTGAACATTTCTCCACCTTGAAACTAACATCACTCACCAAGAAAATAGTAAACACCAATTGCAATCTTGTGTTTTGTAAGGAGCATGGTCTTAACATGATTGCTTATTAAGAACTGATCATTAAAACCAGTCTGCTTCAAGAAAATCAGCTGAGTTAGTTGGAGAGGAGATGAATATGTAAATCAAAGCAGCACTGTAACTTGAGAACCGGTGAAAGGGTCATTACGAATGATTGGCAAGATTCAGTCTTGCTCTTCGTTCATCCTGGAGCCATTTTCCCTGCAATATGGACTTCAAATCTCAATACTTCTTCTAATTCTACTCACCATTAACATATTAGTCTAAGTGACCATGACCTTTTTCCTTCCTCATTTTCTTTCTTGTGTGTCACTTTTTGTTGGATGAATTCTTTACATAAAATATATTGTGTGGCATTATGCATATAGTAAAGAGAACTATTATCTAAATTATTGCTACACTTTTCATCTTTAATCATTTTCATTTCCACCCCTTGAATTTCCACCACATCAATACATGTGTGCCATGCTGATTCCTTCCATATACATGTCAGCTATTTTCTGACTAAGAGTTGGGGGACAGTGAGGAGGAAGGACCTGTGTAACAGGTTTTTAACCTATTATAATTTCCCCTTCAGTTCTACTTTGCTCTGCATTTACAACCTGTGTAACCCATACTTCTTAAATGACCACCAACCTCTACATTAGAAAGCACCATTAGACGTGCCTTTTAAGAACCCAGTACTGTGTACACCACCAGGGACCCCTCAGTGCCCCTTCACCTTCCTGTGTCTAAGACGATGCAGGTCAACTCTGGATCAAGTTTCTCCCTTTTTTTTTTTAATTTCAGAGTAGTTGACAGATTTTCAATATAAAGTATGCGTTGAGTTTTCCATTGTTTTTCAGCTTCATTAAAGAAGGCATATTTCACATAGTTTGTTTCTTTTGTTATATTTTATGGGATTCTTTGGAAATAAAATTAAAATGGTCAAGCTTCAACCTCCATTTATAATTATTTGCTAGTATCAGTTACTAACAATCATTTTTATGGAATTGGTCCTCTTCAGCTAATCTGATTCTGAACACAGAACTTTTTAATGTAATTTCTTTTGTCTTCTTGGACTAAATTATAGACTTAATTGTTTTTAATCTTAATTCATAAGTATTCTCATCTTCCATGTGATTTTGCATTTCACTTGTAACATGAAAAAAAATCTCAAATAAAATACTGTCTTAGGAATTATACTTAAAATTTGGCTTTAATGGCCCATTTTTTCCTTTTTTAAAGATAATTCTTTGAAAATGCATTTACTTGTTTAAAATATGACTCTTGATTTATAGCTAATTCACACAGGAATATGTGCAGTCCAGGTTTATAAATATTCAAGACAGTAATAATTGGAAGAAATATAGAGAATTCCTTTTATCATACTAGTGGTCAGTGGTTTATTCTACATAATGCTGTAATTAAGTTCCTTATAGTAGACAAGAAAGAAAAAGTATTTTCCTTTGTATAAATATGAAATGAATCCCAGTGTTTCATTTTTGCACATTTATATGAGCTTCATATTGCCAGGATTTATGCTGAGAAAAATGATGTGTTCTATTTTTGCAAAATAGGAGTTATGCAAATACAATCATGCATTGCATAACAACCTTTTGGTTAATGAATGTACTCTTTTATTAAACAAAAAGTGCTGTGTAACAAGACCTATATCTTCATGCATTTCATTTTTATCATTTTTTCTAATTTCATCAAGAGGTCTAGTTGAGTGGTTGAACTATGTATGCCATGTAAGTTTGTACATGTTATGATGTTTACATATGACCAATTCTAAAGACAAACCTTATACTGTCTCTTCCTCATTAAGCAACACTTGATCATACTTTAAATCTCTCTGTTTTAAACACTTGACAAAGCCATCACTTCTTACCATGTTCCACACCAGCATTTCCTACATCAGCAATTTCTTAATTTAGATTATCAATACAATGGCTTGACATTTAAATTAGATGATGTGTATTAGATCTTTTCTAGTATGCTTTATTATTTTTATATAGAGTAATATTTTCCTCAAATGGTTTTCAACAAAGATAAATTACTGAATTACAAAAATAATTTCATCATGCATAGTTCCAGTAGACGGATTCTACAGTTATGAAAAGCTCCCATAGGATGCTTGTATAATGATGGCACTGCTGTTGCTGACATCCATTAGAATACTGCGACTAACAAGACTCCACTCCCCCACCCCCAAAAGCCATGGTGTGCACTCTTTCTGTGTTTACAGGCTTGGTCCTGCTAACAGCTCAGCTTCCTCCCTTTAGGAGGACCACCCCACCCCAGATTACCCACATGCCACCTTGGTCTGCCTGTTGCTATGGTTTCCCAGCAGTCATTGGCTATGTCTGCGGCTTGGAATTATGCTTCGGCATGGCCTTATAGAATTTCATTTTCCAACTGTGATTTCAGTTGTTCTCAGTTTTACATAAAGCACATTTTTAGTAACCCTTTATAATTCATTTTTCTACTGAGTTTGTGTGACCACAGCAGTACCGGGCCCATTGCAGAGATCCGCTAGGCTCAGGACTTGTGGAGCCTTGTGTTGTTAATGGCAGGCCCTGGCTTGTACTGGTCCTGCTGCTCATGGGTTTGATAAGACGGTGTGATTCCTCAATCTGCTTCAGTTCCACCGTGAATCACACATACTCTTTACTTAAAATGAGTTTCAGCGATGACAGCTCTTCGTTTCACCTTTTGGTCACTGTGAAAGGGTGGAAGAACTGCCATGTACGGTGGCATCTGTGAAAAATCTCAACCCCACAGCCAGATTACAAATTGCATCCTACCACCATTTTGTGGGCTATTAGCTTAACAAGGAGCATTTTGCTCAGTTGGTGTCATATTTTGTTAGCTAGTTTTTCTGGAAGCATGCTGGAAGGCTCTAGTTTGTTTCTCTGTTTCCTTGGCAGCATGGGTTTTAATGCTATTTCACCAAAATAGTAACATTCAATAATCAATCTTTCTTTTGCCATTTCTAATAAGGGTGTTAATGCTCTTTTGCTATACTACAGTCACTCACTTAGGTAAACTTTGACTTATTACCATTTTCAACATTATTGAATAATACTACACATCATTTTGAGCATTATTTTTGACATAGGAGTCTAAAGGGACATCGTGGGTTTTTTAATGAAATAATTTAATTTATTTTGGATGGATTCTATTTTTCACCTGAAATAAATTCTTACATAACACTTTTTTCAATGACAGACTATCAAAAAATGAAACAAGGACATACAGAAAATGAATTCAGACTGAACAATGGCATGATTAATCTGTATATAATAGTTAAATAAATGAAGTTATACATCCACATACTTTTCACCTATACATTCACATTAAAACTTAAATATGATCTGTGAAGACATTTCTCTTCTTTCTAATACTTCTGTCTCCAATTCATACTAAATCCCAGGAATATTTTATAATTAAATTTACAAGACTGGTTTGGAGAAACAAAATTATAATTCCTATATTCTTTAATTTACCCATGACTAGAAAGTATAACTTCATAACTGACTAATCAAAACCTTAAACAAATGGCATAATAACTCTGAGCTAGGTTCATTCTATAGAATTAGTTAAAAAAGAAGTTAGCAAATATTAACCTAAAGATATTAGCTATTTATGTAACATAAAATTTATTTTAAATCTAAATATATTCTCTATCATGACACCATAAATCCAAGATTCTGCCAAAGTCTTTTGATTAATCTCAGCAAAGAGAGTCCCTGGATTACTGAAAAGAGTGGTATTAATATTGTCAACATTATTGATTTGCAACAACTAGATTGTTACTTCCACACAATGTTAGATAAAAGAAATTATATTTAATAGAATATTCACTCTATAAAAATGCATTAATGCTCTTAGAGTTTTAAACCATGCTTCTATAAAGCAATATTCGTTATACTACAGCCTTGGTGGTGAATTAGCTCAGTTTATCACTAACTAAATGATCTGCACAAAAGGACAGTACATAATTTCTTTCAAGTAGGGATATGGTTAATGTTCTATTTCTCCTGCTACTGTGTAGTTACTGGAAAGTTTTTAAAAACTTTGAATGTCTTGAATGTGATACAGATTTTGACCCTGTCTTCACATAGAGGTTTAAGAATGTTCAGCTAGAAAGGGCACTAACCAAA
This sequence comes from Dolichotis patagonum, assembly GCA_004027295.1. NCBI lineage: Eukaryota > Metazoa > Chordata > Mammalia > Rodentia > Caviidae > Dolichotis > Dolichotis patagonum. The sequence continues at coordinate 28,171 of PVJX010015824.1, read as the reverse complement.
TTATCACTTTAAAAACTTATTTTCCATTAGTGCATCTTTGTAATACATAATGATTACATTCCCCATAAGGAGTTGGTCACAATACACAACTGACTGATCCCATGCCACTTCCCTCCCTCCCTTACCATTTCACCCCTTTCCTTTTGCAAAACATCTACCTCTCCATTTCCTATGATCTATTTTTTATTTTGCTCTTTTATATTTTGGATTTCTCATGTAAGAAAAGTCATGTGATATTTAAACAACACATCTCAACATATAAGCTGAAAATGATAAATTCTTGTCAATAAAACTGTTTTTGATGTGTAGCAATTTATGCAATATGCACTCACAGCTTTTATTATTTTGAGTCTATGCAATGAATATCATAAAATTTTGAGCCAGAAGAGCTAAATTGTGAATTTTAATCCTGCCATTTGTTTCTTCTGCTGCCTCAAATGTATCCTGTCAATTTTTAGATTTTCTGTTTCTTACATGTAAAATGAAAAGGCGTTTTATGAGAATACAGTAAGGAAATTTGACACAAAGATAAACTGTTAATTAATAACACAAGTGTTGATTGATAATTTCTTGTTTAGCTTTATCTCGTAATTTTCTGATGGTGGCATGGAATATAAACTTGAAATTATTTTCAGCAAAATTCAAGACCATACTTAAGTTCCTCAATATATTATTGTAGTCACTATAAGACAGTATATGAGACTGAGATCAGTAAATATAAATTTTTTCAAAGAAACTACATTTTTCTTCAAAAATTCTTGCCATTTGTATTTTCTACTTTTACATCCAGATTTTGAACATAACAATAACTTTTCAAATGTCTTCCTTTTAATTTAAACATATTCTTCATCAAAATAATTCGTCACCTTTGTAACAAATTGTAAATAAAGAAACTATAAAAAATAACATTATATTGTAAAGAGATAAAGAATTTAAACTGATAAAAATCTCAAATTCCATACTAATTTCAGTGCTATTTTTATATTTGGAACTTTGGGAAATATTATTGAATTACTTTGCCTCTCAATTTGCTAATATATAACAAAGCAATTATATCTACTTTTGCAAGTTATTCTGTGTGAGTTACATGACATATTGCATATAAATTACCTTCTCTACTACATAGTACTTCAATATATAATAAATGACATCATTACAAGAATATCCTTCCCTATGGAGGATTTAGAACAAATTAATTAATATATTTATTTCTTTGTTTAACATTTTAAGATTACTTTTATCTATAAATAAAATAATGTAATTTAACTTTTAAAGACTTTAATTAATCAATCCAAATTTTCTCTTCATGTAATGCAGCTACTTAATATTCTGATTTACAATTTTATGTACCATGGGCTTAAATAACAGTTTCAAGGCATTTTTTACTTTCTGCATTTTAATTGCTACTGTCAGACCCAAAACATGGTTCTTAGCCTTGAAGAACTGTGAATATAGGTTTCAGATCTTTTGTCTCTCCCTTTGAACAATATCTTTCTATTAATAGAGTTCCTTTTCCAACTTCCATTTTCATCCTTGCAATTAGAAGATGACAGCTTCTAGTTCAGCTTCACTATCACTGACATGTCCTGTCTGCTACCCCTCAAATTGCTGAGAACCAGCCCACTCATCTAAAACCTATGTTTTTGAACTGGACACACAAATACCAGATTATTCTTAATGAGCCTTATTTGCTTAGCTTTAAGTTCATTACTCTAGGTTACTTTCACATATTATTATGATGCTGTCATATAATATTCGACAATCCTTGCTGTGTAACAGTGATCTAATTGTTACAGCAAAATATATATATATCTGGTTTTCTAAAATGTTACATAGAATAAGACCAACTACAACCTTGCAAAGTAACCCTAGAGCAAATTCCTTAAATTGACGAAATTTCATTAATCAGTGCTCATTTTTTTTAGAGAATTGCTTAAATAACCATGAATTTACCTGCCTAAAATACAACGGAGTGCTATTACTCCACCCTATTCATTATACTATTAAAATATTTTGCTGAATGCAAATGTAAATAAAAAATGTTATTTATACAGAAGTCATTTCTACATTAATAGAAAGACCTAACCAGGAGATAAAAATTCAGTAGAACATTATATGATTTTTTAAAGTATAATTAGTCAAAAACTTTAAAAACTTTATCAAACTCAATAATCATTTGCAAAATTGTTACTATGAAATGTGGTAGTTTGATATGATAGACTTAGAATCAATTCTTCAATTATAAACTCATTTCCATTATTTTCCTTGCCCTCAGTATCATATTATTTACATAAATTATATATGCATACATAGACAAGTTTTCTTTATTAAATTTATATGGTAAAGAATTAGATAGACAATATATATCATAACACATAAATAAAGAAATCTTGGAAATAGAATTAAAAAGGAAAAGAATAGGTTAGTGTAACAAAGAATAATAGAGGTAGTTTTAAATATACAAATAGCAATAACTAATGAAATAGTATTTTGAAATTAAAATGACTAAACTAAGAATGAGGAAAAGAATATTTCAGGAAGACAGACCAAAGCGAAGATCCTAGACAGAAAATAGTTATCTTCTCAAGTGAGAGAGAAGCAAAATGACTGAAACGTGATGTAAAGAGGAAGAGAGTCATGAGAAGAAGCAGGACTGAAGGCTTTGATAAGGAGCTCAGATCTTGCAGAGAAAGCTGGGACTCCACTGCTGGACTCTGAATGGGCAGTGACAAACTCAAAATGGGGTGAATGATAGGGTTAGACAAATAGTCTCACATTGTTACTTTCCCTTCACTGGAAGAAATGTTCAATACAATTTGAAAGGAGAGAGGCTGATTTTGCTTCAAGGTTCCAGGCGGAAATGGGCACGGCAGAGGAAATCTCCACGCACAGCAGCCAGGAAGCAGAGAGGACAAGCTGGAGACCAGGTCCCTTTCAGTCATGCTCTCAGCGATCCCTTCTCTAACCAGGTCCCACTGCCTGGCTGCACTTTCAGCAAGAGCTCATCCAGGAGTGACTTCACTGAGGAGCACAGCCTGAAGGATAAATCATCTTCCCGAACACCTGCGTTTTGGGGAGCACATTTTAGATCTAAACCTTAATACTTGGGATACCAACGAAATAACCCGGTGAAGACTTCTAGATCTGTACCTAACAGAAGGGTCTGGATCTAACAGAAAGGTGGTATGGTTGTAAAAATTCAATAGTCATCAGAATAAGGACACCAGTTAAAACCAACGATGGACAGTGAAGAACAGAAGTGTTAAAATTCATCCCTAAGGTGCTCTGTATATTTAGATTGTGTGTAGAAATAACACGACTGGGAAAGAAATCTGAAAGCTGTAGCTGGTAAGTTGTTCTGCTGCCTAAAAAAATTAGAAAGAATTTTTCAAGAAAAGGAGAGTAGTCGTGCATATCCTGCACAATAGCAGAGTTTTATGCATTGCATTTGAATCTCCATCTCTTCACCCTCCCCTGTTTTAAGGTTTCTACTTTATTATTCACATTTTCTATGCTTTGCCCTGGAAATATACACATAAGTACCCATACAATGTCTGTGCAATTCTTCACTACAAACTCTTTAAAGGGAGGTGCCCTTGTCATTCATCTTTATATGCCCATGCAGAATAAGGAAAATACTAAGTACTCAGAAATATCTGTGGAATTGCATCATATTACTGTATTTTAATAAGAAACTTTGTCTTATTTTTAGGATGCAAATATAAATATCGATGGCACATGTGGCTGTACTAAATTAAAACCAGCAGCAGATTCCAATGTTTAGGAGGCATTTTACTCTCTGCACCTTAAAAGACACATTGTTGGTTTGAGCACATATTATTTCATTTACTTTTTTCTTTAAAGTTTCCTCTTTGACTTTCTGTGAGTGTCTCTTGAAACTATATAGTGAAATTACAAATGCTGATCTCAGAGCAGAAACTTTTCCAAAAGCTGTGTCTACTTGCTACCCCCACCTACTGATCAGAAACTGAAACCTGCACCTGCACTGCTAAAATTGCTTTACTCACCTTTGTTTGTGTCACCCAAGTCAGCACTTAAACCATTAAGGAAAATTTCCTTATGAAGGACTGGAAGCTACAGGCTGTGCCGGTGATTGTTTTACTGAAAGGCTTCTCTGTTCATCTGCACATAGGCAAAAGTCACATGTAAGTTCCTCAGCAAAGGTATAGTCATGGCATTATTAATTCCTAGGTATTTGTTTGTTTGTGATGTTGAAATAATTACTGAAATAATTTAAGTGAGAAGGAGTTCTATTCTGTAAGCCAAATAATATAATACTATAGGTATGCAATGTGTGTGAAAAAACATTTAAACAAAATAAAATGGGAATGGATCTTTGAAATTAAGAAGCATGATCAAAGAATCTGTATTTAAACTGGTTTTTACGTAAATATTAATGCAATAAGAATCCTAGCATTTCAAACTCATTTTCCAGATTCCATTAGCATAAAACTACAGAATATAATCATTAAGATGAATTTTGCTGGTCACTAACCCAAACTTCTACAGCATGCAGGAATGTAGTCCACAAGAACTCCAGATAGAGATTATTCAGATTCTATGAAAAAATGTCACATACAGGACATTATGTCCTATCCAAGACCACTCACTAAAAAATACATTTATGTGTACCAAAGTTAATCTGTTTCTTTCTCTTGTGCTAGATTTAGCCTCTTTGAGAATAAAATGTGCAGTCCCCCACTTTTACTGTAGTGCTTAGCACACTCTCTGGCAAAATGGAAATACTTATCACTGTTTCTGTGTCTTTTGCTTGTTTTGTTCTCCTTTGCTTTCTTATAATAAGGACATGAGTAGTTGAAGAGAAAATTACCCATCTTCTATATATTTCTTTGTCATGGTTCCAAAGACCAAGAAGGATTAATTTTCATTTCTCCATGGTAACGATGCTTTGCTTTGTACTGTAAATATGAAGCAGTTAGACTTTTTAGTCCATAGAGATATATAGGTTGCTTCATTATTCTTTTAAATCACTATCAATCTAGGGTCTCCTATTTGGCATTTGGAGGATAATGAAGTTGGACCAATTTCTCATTTTAGAATCTCCTTTTTCTTGAACTTGTAATATAAGCAGGGCCTTAAATTAGGAAAAGAAGCAAGTTTGGAATGAAATAATCTGCCTTTCCTTGTCAGGTTTGGATATCTTTTGAAAACCTTCCTTATCCCCTTGAACTTCAATTAACATCAATTCAAGCTAGCCTTCTGTAAGGCAAGGCTTCTCAGCTGAGGACTTCTGGACCTGCTTTTAGAAACTCAGGAAGTCTGTGAACTGTGTCACATTGAGGCAGTGAAAATCCCTATAATAGTTCTCCTGTTTCCAGGCCCATTTGCTGCTGTTTCTTCTCTGGAGAACTGCTGTTTTCCAGGCTCTCTCTGGTACACAAGCACGGGTTCTGTCTACTTGCCAGTTCTTTTCTTTGACCCAAACCATCACATAAATCTGACATGATGAAACCCATGTGCTATGACAGCTACTTATTTAAGTAGCTGTCTATTCAGAACCTTGAAAGTTCCCAATAAAGAGTGGTATGTTTGCTCCATGGTAATCTGCTTTCAATTATACTCAAATAAGTATAATTCCTTCCCCCACGTTCCCTTCCCCTGGGTACAATTATCTGGTCTTAGGGATGGAAGATCCTATTCTGATTCACCTTCACTTTCCATACCATCTCTGCTCATGAGCAGTTTATACCCTCACTTTGAGAGCAAGGCTTTTGAAACTCAGAAGTGGGAGAATTAACCCTTTTTAGTTCTGTATTCTGTTGTATTGTTCCTTCTTGGAGATGATGATGCACAATGTCCTTATCTGATGAAATAACGGAAGGGTGCGGAATGTAAAGCAAGCAGGGAGAGGTAAGGAGCCTTGCATTGCTACTGGAGCCAACACAGCTGGCCTAACTCAAGTGCTTCCTGATAAAGACATGGCAGCTTTTATTCCCAAACTGTCTATTCAGAACCTTGAAAGTTCCCAATAAAGAGTGGTATATTTGCTCCATGGTAATCTGCTTTCAATTATACTCAAAACCCAGGTAGCAAATTTAAAAAGGAAGAAAAACAGAAAAGAGAAAAGAAAAAATGAGAATCCCTCTTTTGTAGTTGGCTCTGTCATGTATTATATACTAATCATAGCAGCATATCAACCTAACATTAAAGCCCATTGTACTGTCTAACTACCCACTGGAATAAATGACAAAGGAAGCCTGGGGCATGCTGCTGAGCATTCAAAGGGAGTATATGAAATTCACCCGCCAGCAAAAGGAAGGTTTCATGTAAAATTATCTTGAAATCTGAAGTACTGATATTTATTCCTAATGAAATATTGCTTATCATGAATTCTGTAGGACAAAAGGAGAGATCCATTCGAAGTGGACAATGTAAAAAATGATTTTTTAAGATAAAATTTCCCTATGGTAACTCCCATTAGCACTAATGGAGATTTCCATGTGATGAATCCCTTTGTTGCCTGCCGAATACACCACAGCTCTCTTAAGCTGTCTGGTGTTTACCCCTGGGTCTTTCAGAAGTGATGAGCCATCAGACGTATTGTTCCTGGAAAAGAGTGGAGGAGATAATTACGGTTTCTCCAGGTTTCTGCCTTTGCATGTAACTGCCATTTTTTTTCTAGAAATCTCTGAGTGCATGTGTTAAAACTCCAACATAACATTCAAGAGGAGCTTGAGAAAAATATAACATTATATGAGAGGGACTATGATTACTATTTATGAAAATCTTATATGAATTTTCTATAGGTATAACTGTAATTATCAAATTACTCTGGCTTAGACAGAGTTATTTATACCATTAAGTATAAAATGTCTGGTTAGTTTTTAAATTTCCAGTTTATTTGATTTGCTTAAAAAGTAATACTGTTTATCAGACTATAAGTAATCCGTTTCTATTTTATAAGAAAATAAAATATAATCTGGGTTTTACTGGCAAGTTAGGTATATACACATAATGCTTTGGGTGATTTGTCAAATGAGAAATAAAATTGACAGAAATACTTGGTGGCTAAGCATTTATAATTTCTTTGCTTAGTGAAGTATATTTTTTCCATTTTTGGTATTTTGACAAGAGAAATGCAATAAACAACATATACAATTTAGCATTTTACCCATTTCAATGTACATCTCCATAGCATAAAATAAATTCACATCATTGTGTAATCCTTACCCAACACAGGTTTCTAAACTCTTTGCATCATAAAAAGCTGGTAATCTATACCCATTAAATCTCAGTTCCTCACTCCTTATCTCTGGTGGCCTTTATTTTATTGTGTTTTACTTCTCTATAAACTTACCTATGTGCCTCAAATAAGTGAAATCACACAGCATTTGTGATTTTTATGACTGCCTTATTTTACATACAATAATGCATCCCCAAGTTCCATCCATACTGTAGTATATGTCAGAATATCTCTGCAGATAAATAATATCCCATCATATGTGCATACCATATTACACTTCACAATTAATCCATTGATAGATAGAGTTTTGGTCTGCTTCCACACTGTATTTGTTGTGAGTAATGCTGCTGGTAATGCTGTGTGCAGATATCTCTTTCAGATGCTGTTTTCAATTTTTTGAGTACAAGATATACCTGGAAGAAAAACTGTAGATTATCTGGTAATTCTATTTTTAAACTTTAGAGAAATGTTTGCAACAGTGTCTGAACCATTTTAAATTCCCACCAAAATTGCACAAGGTTGATCTCCACACATTTTTCATCAGTGCTGATTATCTTCTGGTGTTATTGACAACAAACATGTTAATGGGTATTAGAAGGTGTCTCACTATAGGTTTTATTTTTATTTTCCTAATAGTGATCTTTAGAACACTTTTGTGAGCTTGTACTGGATATTTTTATGCTTCCCAATTTTTATACTTCTAGGCAATGTAACTATGTACATACACACTGAGCTATATCCCCAGCCCTTTCTTCATTTATTTTTTAATTTTGAAATAGGGTTGAACTAATTTGTTAAAGTGGGACTTGAAGTTAAAGTCCTACACTGGCTTCTCAAAGTGTGGTAGCTGCAGTTGGTACCACTGTACCTGGCACCTGGCAGGTATGGATGTTAACTTTGCATTTGATTTCTTTTCTCACTGATAGCTCTCATACCGTTCTCTTGTTCATTTCTTCCTTGTTGATGTTGAATGCTCCATCACTGTGGCATTTGCTGTATGCTATGTTTCTTTCAGGCTTTCTCAGTGTTTACTGATTTTCATTCTGTGATAAATTAACAGTAATGTTAATATTGTTGGTCTATTTTGCATGGTTTCCAAATGCCCATGTAGCACCTTTGTGTGTAAATTTAGTGAATACAAATGTGAACTTTTGATCTTTCAATTTTGTCTTCTCCTATCATCTTTATCAATATACAAATTTCTTCAATATGAAGTAGCATATTTATACAATATCTGAAAAAAGGTTAGGGCTCTGAAATTAGTGTGATTTGTTTACAGTCCATGTTTTGGTTACTTTTCTTTCATGGTTGAGACAAAATACCTGATGCCCAAAGTGAAACAAGAAAAGGTTTATTTCTTGCAAGTTAGAAGTTTCAATCCACACACAGCTGCCTCCAAGGCAGGATGGCATGGCAGGGCAACTGTTCATGGCCATCACAAACAGCAAGTACAAACAGAGCAAAAGAGGAAAGATACACCTTCTTCCTGCCCTCACACTGTATGTCAGCTCCACCCCTGAGCAGGTGCAGCACTTACACCACCAATCCCAGCACCAGACAAAGAACCAATCATAAGCACCAGACTCAGCCACATCCATGATTGCATGATGATCGGGGGGGGGCCATCCAACCACAAACCGTAACAGTCCTCATTGCACAACTAAACACCACTAATGGGGAAAGTTAATTATTTCTTCAACGTATGATGTATGATGGGTAGATGGGATGACAGTAGGACCAAAATAGCCCCCACCTTACTTGGATGTGTGGCACCCACTAAGTACTGAGTAACAGACATATTTTTCAGATATTTAATGACAGTTCTCATGTCAGGCATTGTATTTCTATAAATATAGGAGCAATGACATATTTTAAATGCCCTACCATTTCTAAATGTGTATTTCTTACCATAGAGAGGATTTTACAAATTGAAGAGTAAAACTAATTGAGCAATTTACATATAACATTTGCACCATGAAATATAGGACTGTGCTTTCCATTTTTGACTCATAATAAAATTATGACTCATAATTTTGACTCATAATAATGACTCATAAAATTTTGACTCATAATAAAATTATGACATAAAAACATAAAATTATGCATATAGGAGGGTACTATGTGATTTGATACATTCATACATTGCATAATATAAAACAAAATTGTCTGCTCAAACACTTGACATTTATCTATGATGACAATGTTGAGAAGTCATTTTTCTAGTTCTTTGAAATATACATCAGTTTTATCTATCATCACGTGTGTGCACAATAGTACACTAGAGACTCTTACCCTATCCAGTGTAACTGAGTACTCATTGATCAACCTTTCTCCATCCTTCCCTCCTCTTTTCTCTTCCGGGTCTCCCCTGGTTCTACTCTCAACTTTCATGAGATCAACTTTTTAAAATTCTGCATATGAGTAAGATCATCAGTCTTTGTCTTTCTGTAACTGGATTGTTTCAATTAAAGAAAGATCTCCAGTTCCATCCATGTTGTTGCAAATAATACAGTGTGATTCTTTTTATGGGTGAATAGTATGTCATTATGTGTACGTCCTGTTTCCTTTGGCCACTCCTTTGTTGAAAAGTGCTTATACCATTCCTTGTCTTGGCTTATGAGAATAGTGCAGTGGTGAACATGGGTGTGCAGATGTCTCTGAGATACTGATTTCATTTCCTTTGGAAATATAACTAGTATTGAGTTTGCTGAGCCATATGGTAGTTCTAGTTTCAATTTTTTTGTTTGTTTCTTTGGTTTGTTATTTTCGGGGGGACATTTGTTTTTTTGTTTGTTTGTTTTTTGGGGTTTTAAAAATAATATCTCATTATGTTGTTTAATCTGGCCTCGAACTTACTATGCATGTAGGTTAAGCTGGTCTTGAATTTGCAGTGATCCTCCTGCTTCAGCCTCCCAAGGGCTGCAATTAGAGGCATGTGTCATCATACCCTATATATAACTTTTGGAACATTATCCATGCTGTATTCCATTATGGCTGTACTGATTTGCACTTAAACCAGCGATATATAAGGATACCCTATTTGACCCATGCTCACCAATATTTGTTATCTTTTTCCTGTTTCATGATAGTCAAACTTACCAAAGTAGGGTGTTCCATCATTGTGGTTTTGATTTCTATTTCTCTGATGATTAGTAATTTGACAATTTTTAAACATACTTATTGGCTACTTATATGTCTTTCTAAAAAAATGCATCTATGTCTACTACAATTTTTAAGGCAGGTTACATGATTTTTACTATTCAGATTTTAGATTTCCTTATGCTGCATATTCTGCATAACTGCTTGTGAGATGTAAAGTTTGAAAACATTTTCTACCATTCTGCAGGTTGCCTCCTCACGCCAATGTCCATTTCCTTGCTGTCCAGGTTTTTAGTTTGGTGTAATCCCATTTTCTTATGTTGGTTTTTATTTCATGAGATTTGGGGTCTTGTTCCAAATCCACTCCAATGTTCTAAGGCATTTCCTCTGTTTCCTTCTAATGCTTTCATATTTTCACATCACACATTTAAGTCTTCAATCCACTTGGGGTTGAATTGGTTATAAGTGAGTGTCAGAATCAAGCCTCATGCTTCAGCATGTGGATACCCAGTACCATTATCTGAAAGGAGTGTACCCTCTCCTGAGAATGTTCTTGGCACTTTGGTCAAAAAAGCTAGTGGACATATTCAATATGTGAGTTTACCCCTAGGTTCTTTACTTTGTTCCAATAGTCTGTGTATCTGTTTCTATGCTGTTTTGAGTACTACAGCTTTGCATTATATTTTCAAGTTAGGTAGCACAATACCTTCTGCTTTGTTCTTTTGTGAAGAACAAAGCCTTTGGTTACTGGGGGTGAGTGGTAGTGTCATATACATTTTAGGATTTTTTTCTAGTTTTTCAGACAATGTCACTGTTGCATTGAATGGAAATTATTTTGATGAAAGTCACTATTGTACAAAATTTTGTACTGTTTCTCACTTTTTACACATCTCCCTAATCCCATTTGAAGTGAGTGATTCCTACACATTTTTCTCCTCCTCTGCAGACAGATATGCTCCATAGCTTCTTGCTGTTGGGAGACAATCACAACTCTACAATGTGTGTGGGGGGTGGGGGGGTGTGTGTGGGTGTGTGTGGGTGTGTATGTGAGAGAGAGAGAGAGAACCACTGATTCATTTATGATCATTGCTGTTTGGCATCACATACTACCTGTATTGCAAGACATCACTCATTTATCAAGTTAAAACTTACTAGAAATGTTTATTCAGAGTGTGGAACACTCACAGAAACAGTTACTTACAATGCAAGAATTTATTGTATTTCCTTTTACTACCATTCCACATTGTGTAATGACTTCCCTCTACTCTTCCTACAGCTTTTGATTTAAGGTCTATTTTATATAATTAATATAATATAATATAATATAATATAATATAGTATAAATAATTATGGCAAATACTGCTGCATTTCAGATTAGTTTCTGTGGAATATTTTATAGCATCCATTCTCTTTTAGTATATATGTTTCCTTAGAAGGAAAGAGAACTTCATGTAAGCAACACATATTTAGGTCTTCATTTTTATCCATTCAATAATTATATGTTCTTTAATCAGAGAATTTAATCCACTTACATTCAAGCTAATTTTTGGCAAATAGGTTCTTATTACAACCCTTTTGTAACTTGTTTTCTAGCACTGTAGTTCCTTTCTTTTTGTCATGCAGTCTTTCTTCGGGGTTAAGTGAATTAATACAGTAGTTTGTTTTGACTCCTTTCTAATTATTTTTGGTTTGCCTATTACAGAGTTTTGTTTATGGTTATCATGAGACTTGAAAAAATCATCTCTTGACTAAAATGCTATTTTGAAGTGATTGCAACTAAACATGATACAGGAACATAGGGATAAAAATGAAGCAAAAATCAGAGAAAATACACTAATTTTAAAAACTACACTTGCGTTCAACATGGCTGAACAGAGGAGGAGCCATGTTGGAGCTACTCAGAGAAAATCAACTGAAACTGTAAGTAATGAGAAGAAAGGGAGGGACATAGGTCCTGATGCCACAATCAATCTGAGGCGAGAGACCTGGAGATCAAAGGAAACATGGCTACAGGGCTTTATAACAGCAAACAAGCCCCCAGGCTTCTACTGGCACTGCTGCCTGCATGCTGAGCAAGAGGCATCACACTGGCAGTCTCCAAGAAACTGATGGATGTCGAAGGTGGAGCTAACCCAAGTCACACAGGACAAATTTGGGATGGAAGGTCCCTTGGCTCTTTTGCCTTCTTCCACACAGAGGATGCTGTAGGTAGGCAGCAACTTTTACCAGCACACACAGAGGCGAGTGACCCGGAAACTGCTCCTCTCCTTGACCGGCCATCAGCTTTTTTTTTTCCTGTCATGAGCCCTAGCAACTAACTAGAACCCTTAGTGGCAACAAGATTAGGGACTGCAGCAGAGAAAGTGGATGGCCCTTCCTGCTTTGTGACCAGTGGCTTGAGAGAGAGTGGCAGACATGCAGGATTTAAACAGCTTTGGGAGATTGGCACTCAACCTGCTGGACAGGAGATTGCAGGGAAACCGTGCAACCTTGTGCTGTCTCCATGACAGCGACATCACCACCTCTCTGCCCTGTGACAGGTGGCTTGACAGGGTAGAGATGGCCAGTGGGGGTGGATCAGAGAAGGCCATGAAGGAATGGAAGAAGCCAACTGCATACAGGACTGGCAGCAGCCCTGGCTGTCCCTGCCTAAGGGCACCACAGCAGCTGGGAGAGAATGCAGAGACAAGCAGGGTAAGGAGAGCTGGGTTGCTGAGGCACACACAGAAAATTTTTGGCTGCAGACTCTGGCCCAATCCTCCACTTTCAAAGGCCAAGATCAGCCCCACGCCCAGAATGCAAACTGCTACATGTTCAGTTGGTTTACCCAGCCATTTTGGGCTCTGACTTGAATGCTATTACAGAATTGTAGACAAAAGAGGAAATTTATCATTTTTTCTCTGTTTTATTTTCCCTTTTCTGCCTGTTTATTTGTTTGCTTAGGTTGTTTAGGTTTTTACCTTTGTTTTTATTCTGCTCTGTCTTCTTTCCTCAATTCTTTCTCTTGATTTTATATTTTTATGTGAGTGAACATTGTATCTAGTCTTTCCGGTTTGCTTTAATAATCTTTTGGTTCCTTCCTCCTCCTTTCTCTCCTGACCTCTTCTTCAGTTTCTCAAAGCTTGCACAATCATCCTTTGTCCTCCAGGCTTGCTTCAACTACATCTCTCTGTCTTATCCCCTATCCCTCTTAAATTTCCTCACTACAGCATAAAATCACTCTGCTAGCGGGAAATTCTGCACACCAGTTCCTGATTTATGTTGGATTTTGTTATGTAACTGTAGAACTTGCCCCTATGTTAAAGGTACCAAATTAATAGTTACCACAATCTGTCTGTTTCAAGGCCATGCTTGGTGCTACTGAGATTGCTAATGATACAATTTTAACCAGGATATCTTACCTGTTATAATCAGTTGTTGGTTCTTATATGTTAACACTGTCATTATCTGAGTTATAACCATCCCTATAGCCCAGTACCAAAGGACTGAGTACTGAGTCAAACAGAAAGAAATACCTCATCCTTAATAAATAGGAAAGATAGGATCTTGGGACAGTCACAAAGATCAAGAACCACCTACATACAGAAAACATTTCTGAGGAACAGATATTTCTTTTTTTTATTTTAAAGAGATTAAAGAAAATAAAACAATAAAAAGCAAAACAGTAGTACGGATACAGGATTTTGAAACAAGCTGATAGAAAATTAACAATAGCCATTACACTGCAAATTACTATGGCTATTCCACCCTGAACACACCAGTCTCATCTGATCTCAGAAGCTAAGCAGGGTCAGGCCTGGCTAGTACTTGAATGAGGGAACAGATATTTCTTAGACAAGCCTTGATACTAGTGATAAAGCTGTCTATTATACGAAATTTACAAGCATCAACACAGAAAACAAAATTAAATTAAAAATAGAAAATGACAAGATACCAAAGCAAAATGAAATTGAGACTTGCAGCCCAACAAGGACAAGTCCAGGGGACAGTAAGACAGAGGAAATCAGAAGCCACCCACTTGAAGTTTCTGAAATGATAGCAGAAGAAAAAGAAAAACAGATGAGAAAATAATCTCCTAAAAAAATGAAAAAGGAAGAAATGTTAACCAAAATAAAAGACAGTGAATCTGGTTTAGACATAGATTTAAAAACACAGAAGAGCTTTGGAAAATGGTGGAAATCAATAATACCCAAAATATAAAAGGAATGAAATCCATGAAAGACATTCAAATAGATACCCAGGAGATTAAAAATTTCATTGAAAGTATATGCAACTGACTGAATGAAGGAAAGAACATGATATCAGATCTAGAAGACAGGATTGTGGTTAACAACCACAAAAAGAAAGTTACCATAAAAATGACAAGGGAGTAAGAGAAAATCCTCCCAACAACTGCCATGGAAAACCTGTTCATAGAAGTAATGTCAAAAAAATTGACATACAAATAACTGAGATATAGGAGGCAAATTAGCCATGACCAAAATCACACCAAGGCATTTAATAACCATGATTCCAGAAATTCACCAAAAGAATAAGATATTAAAAGGGTTTGGAGAAAAGAAACTAATCACCTACAAAAGAAAGTGCATCAGATTCACAGCAGCCTTCTCAATACAAGCCCTCAAGTCAAGGAAAGTGAAGTATTTTAGGTTCTGAAAGAAAAGAACCACCAGCCCACACTGATGTAACCTATAAAATTACCTTTCAAAAATCAATGGAAAATAAGATATTTATATGATAAATAACTGAAGAAATTCATGACCCAAAACCATCTTTAAAAAATGTTTTGAAGGATATTTTAGAAAGAGATAATGAAGACCACAATTCATAGAAAAACAAATAGAATAGAAAGAAGCCACCAGGGAAAACAATTTAATAGAGGAGAAAGATAGCAAAACAATAGCAGAAAAATAATATGAAAAGGACAAACCAATACATATCAAATATAAACATCAATGTAAATGATCTCCAAATCAATCAAAAGAAACAGCCTGGCAGAATGGGTCAAGTAGCAAAATCCAACATTATGCTACTCACAAGAAATACATTTAAGTCAAAAAAAATTGATAGAATGAAAGTCAAAGGCTGGAAAACAACATTCCACAAGACAGGATCCAGAAAAAAAAAGCAAGGGTACCTATTGTTTGTAAACAATGTAAATTTCTAGACACTACTGATCAAAAGAGATAAAGAAGGTCACTACATACTTGTTAAGAAAAATCTCCAAGAAGAGATAACAATGACAAATATATATGCACCACATACAAGTGCATCTAGTTATATAAAATAAATATTAATGGACATGAAAATTCAAATATGCACTAACACAATTGTAATAGGGAACCTTAATACCATACTGTCACAAATGGGTACATGTTGTGGATTAGTAACTGGTAATCAACCTAAACACCAGATGAAGTGAATCAGCATGGCACAGAGCACACAGGGCCCACCTGAGCTGTTGCCAGCATTAAAAAGGGGACCTAAAGAAGAAGAGTAGCACTGTGGGTGCTCCGTAGTGGTGGTGTTGTTTGGAGCTGTTGATTCTCCTGGAGGAGCTTGTGGGGTTTCTTCCCTGATACGAACTTAGCTGTTATCACTGGAGGAGCTCAGGACCTTGTCACTGAGAGTGGCTACAGTTCACTTTGGGGAGCTCTGGTCTTTACACTGAGCATCACTTCCTGGCTCTGGAGGGGAAGATGTGTGCTGCTCAGTCTCCAGGAGAAGCTGGTCACACTGGCTTCCTGATATGAATGCGGCTGTTACCATCATTGGAGGGGCTCGAGAACTCATTGTCACTGAAGATGGCTGTTGTACTTTTTGGGGAGCCCTGGTCCTTATTTTCAGCATTGTTTCTTGGCCTCAGTATAGAACTTAGCCTACTAGCATAGATCCTTTTGCCCACTGGCATAGATTTTCTGGCTTCCACTGCTGATCTTTAGGCCTTCCCAGTGCAGATCCATGACACAGATTTTCATGAGTCATTTTCATGGACTCTAGGCCTCCAACTGGACTCAACCGAGGCACTGTCATGGACTCTGGGTTTTCAGCTGAACTCAAGCAAGTTATTGCCATGGGATCCAGGCCCTCAGCTGGAATTTCTAGGTCTTTACTATTGTGGACAGATTTCCTGCAATTTCTTTATATTTGACTACTTGAGTGTCCATTATAAATAATACTATAAATTATGTAATTGTTCTCCTTGCAACTTTGACTACAATAGTACATTAACTGGACAAAACAAAATCTACAAAGAAATATCAGAATTGAACCAAACCTGTGAACAAATGGACATATTAGATGTCTACATAGTGTTTGATCCCACAATATCAGAATACACATTCTTCTCAGTTGTGCATGAGATGTTCTCCAAAATAAACTATATACTAACCCATAGAACATGCTTAAGGAAACACAAAGGAATTGAAATTATCCCATGTATATTATCTGGCCATAGTACAATGAATCTGGCAATGAAAGGCAAAAGAAACCACAAAAATTCCATAAACACATGGAAATTAAATAATACCCTACTGAATAACCATAAGTTGCAGATGAAATTAAACAATATCTGCAGTTAGATGATAATGCTAATACAACATACCAGAATTTATTGGATATGATGAAAGCAGTCTTAAGAGGAAAATTTATAGTGAGTTCTCATATCTCATATCAGGAATGAGCTCAAATAAACAACCTAATATTGAAACTCAAACTTGTAGAAAAAGAACAAGTTAATCCCAAATCTCAAGAAAGGAAATTATAAAGACCAGAGCAGAAATTAATGCAAATGCGATGAAGAAAAATACAAAGAATCAATAAATCAAAGTGTTTGTTCATTGAAAAATTAAATAAAAGTGATGAACATTTAGCCAACCTTATTAACAAATTAAAGACTCAAATTCATACAACTAGGAATGAAAAGAGTGAAATCATGATGGATCCTATGGAAATATAGATCATCAATACCATCCTTAAGAAACTTTAGTAAGATGGAAAACACTGAAGAAATGGACAGATTCCTAATTACATATGAATTACCAAAGTTGAATCAAGAGGATATAAAACTCCTAAATAATTCAGTATCAGTCAATGAAATTGAAAATGTAGTTGAAAACTTACTAACAAAGAAAAGCCCGGTTCTAGATGGATTCACTGATGAATTCGGGAAGAAATTTAGAGGAGATCTAATGTCATTACACCTCAAACTTTTTAACAAAATTGAAAGGGAAGCAATACTCCCAAAATTATTCTTGGAAGCAAGCATTACCCTGACACCAAAATGAGAAAAGGATCCAACCAAAAAAGAGAACTACAGTCTTACCTCTCTATGAGTATAGATACAAACGTTTTCACTAAGATACTGACGACTAGAATGAAGCAATTCATCAAGATGGTTAATCAACATGACCAAGTAGCATTCATTCCAGGGATGCAGGGATGGTTCAACATATGCAAAATAATAAATGTAAAACACTGTATCATCAGAGCCAAAGACAAAAATCACATGATCATCTCAATAGATGCATAAAGCATTTGGCAAAGTTCAACACAAATTCATGATAAAATCCCACAGAAAACTGGAATAATCAAAATGATAATAAATGATCAAAAACTGAAAACTCTAATTCTAAAATCAAGAAGACATGTATATGAACTATGACTACTATTCAATATAGTTCTGGAAATATTACCCAGAGAAATTAGACGAGAAAGAAATAAAAGGAATAAGAATAGGAAAGGTGGAAATTATTATTTGCAGAAGACATGATGCACTACATAGAAGATCCCAAAAACTCCACCAAAAGACTTGTAGATTTAATAACCAAATTCAGTCACATAGCTGGATACAAAAGCAACACTCAAAAATCAACAGTAGTCCTATACACACATAAAAAATTCAGTGAGAGAAAAATTAAGGAAATCACACCTTTCACAATAGTATCAAAAAAATGAAATACATAGAAATCAATCTGACAAAGAAAGTAAAGTATCTCTACATTGAAAACTATGGTACTCTGAAAAACAAGATCTAAGAGAATATCAAAAAATGGAAAGATATCCTTTGCTCTTGGGTAGGAAGAACCAACATAGTAAAAATAGCCATACTCCCAAAATTGTTATACAGATTTAATGAAATACTGATCATCATACCATTAGTATAACAGAATTAGAAAACTCATTTGGAACCCAGAAGAGACCTAGAATACCAAAAACAATTCTCAGCAATAAAAGCAAGGCAGGGGGCATCACAATCCCTATCTTGAAATTATAGTAAATAGCTATTCTGATAACAATGGCATGATACAAAAACAAACAAACATTAACAAAACAACAACAGCAAAAAAATCCCATTAAGGTCAATGAAACAGATTAGAAGATGCAGAAATAACTCAAACACATTTAGCCACCTTTCCTTTGAAAAGTGGGATAACCACATTCACTGGAAGAAAGATAGCCTCTTTAATAAATGTGCTGGAAAAACTGAATTTCCATGTGCAAAAGAGTAACACTAGACCCATATCTCCCAAAATGCACTGAACTAAAATAAAAATAGATTAAAGATCTAAATGTTAAAATACAAACACTAAATCTTGTGGAAGAGAGACTAGGCAGAACTCTTGAAGACATAAGTGTGGGCAAAATCTTTGTGAACACAAACCCAATTGCACAGGAAATCCTGCAAAGAATCAACAACTTTTTCACAGAAAAATCTCATTATCCACATCCAGATCTATGTTAAACCAATCTATGGACTAATTTAGTTATCACACCCTTAATCCCAGCATCACACCCTTAATAACCAGTTTCACATTTCTCAGATCCACCTACCTCTGAAAAAGCCCCGCCTATGAGTGTGTGAGGCTTTGGGGGACATCTAGATACAAGCCATATCATACAAGCCGGGCTAATGAAGTCTCAGATACTGTTGCACAAATATGGGGAATGGTAGTGCCGCGGTATAAAAAGAATGATGAGGCAAGTGCTTTGAGAATCTGCAGCTGAGTAAATACAGGACACATGGCTGGCAGTGTAGTCTAGGAAAATTTAGGAAGCAAGTATCATCTGTTGTATTCTTAGCACAGAACTTGCCAGGGACTCTATCTCCTTCTTCTATGCCACCACACCTGGGATGATAATGCTATGAAGTGGATCATGTGGTCCCATTTCAGCCCTAACCAACACTCGACTGTGTTTGAAGAAGAACTGATTATGTGTGTTTGGCCTAGTTTTGAGATGAGTGTTTAATGGTTTATGAAAAATAATGCACTTAATAGACCCATCTCCTTCACTAAAAGTCACTAGGGAAAAAAGCAGGCTTACGTATCTAATTGGCTAAGAAACAAAACTTTGGATTTATATTGATTTACTTGGGTTACCATTAACAAGATACTTCAGAATGGTTGAAAAAATAGACATTTATTTTATGAGTGTCCTGGAAAACGCAATGGTTGGGTTCCTAGTGGTGCTTTTCTTCCTGACTTTCAGATGGCATTTTTCTTGCTCTGTCCTCATATAACCTTTGCTCTGTGGTCTCCCCACCCCATGTACATGTACACACGTGTGTGTGTGTGTGTGTGTGTGTGTGTGTGTTGGGTAAAAGAAGCTCTCTCTGGCATGTCATCTTCTGTTTATCTGTTTATTAAGGACAGTTATTCTATTGAATTAGGGTCCTACCCTTAGGACCTCACTTAATCTCTAATGATGTCATTAAAAGCCCTCTCTCCAAGGACAGTCACACAGGAGAGAGTCAACATAGGGTTTTCAGTGGAGAATAGTTCACCCAGTAACAGGTTCTATCTGATACACAACTTCCTCATGGAAAAAACAGAAAGTTTCAGAGATTAGTACTGTAAACTCTCCTGCTGTATGCATTTTTACATAGAACCCTGGATCAAAGGAAGGCTTTGTCACAATTAAAGTATGTTTATAAATTCCTCTATTGTCTTGGGATGTGTTATGTGTTATAATTTGCTAATTCATGTCTTTTACTCAAAACATATGTAATTATTGAATTGTATTTATTCTGACATAAAGGCAAATAACTAACAGCCATAATGGATTGCATGCATTGAGACAGCAATAAAGTGTTAAGTAGGGAAACTAATCTTAACTTCTCAGTACTTATAATTGAGTCTGTAATTCTACAAGCAGTCATACAAGAAGAGTTCATGGTGTGAAGTTATATTTCCTTGATAAAACTAATGCATTCTCCCATTTTAGGGATTAGTATTCCTTTTTTATTCTTTTAAGAAATCCCTCTATTCCCTTTAGATGTATTTATTAACATGGCAATTCAACTGAATCTGCAATTATTAATGGATTTTTCACAGCTACTTGTTAATACATCTCTTTATTTCCCAAGAAACCAGGTAATTAGAAGTCATAACAGGAAGTAAAGAAATCTTTCTTGAATGTGAAGAACAAGAGATAGGGATGGAAGAAAGGGCAAAAAGACTGAAAAAAGAAAATCAAAGGAATAAATGAAAATAGAGCTTTTTTCAAATGGGAAGGAGATTAAGAATTTGTAAGAACAAGGAGTTATGAGAGGGAAAAGGACAAAAAAAGAAATTAAGATGTGTTCTGTAAATGCACAAATTCCCTATGATAAATGCAATAATGTACCACACTCATGTACTAGAAAAAATACATTAATAAAGACAGGTAGTATAATTATCTGTTAGTTCATCAAAAAGAACGGTTTGTGCTTTCATAGTTTGATCATTTTTTTCATGTCTAAACCTTGTAATCTACTTTGAAGAGAACAACACACAATACATTAACCACTGTTAATCTCCTATTATGTTGTTTGGAAATTCTGTGTCATTTGTGTTCTTTTTTAGTTTTAAAATTAAAAAAAAAAACAGTCTGAGCATCTCTTGGGAGGATGACAGTATGCAATACAACACATATGGGGGATTTCTTTCTATCTTGTCTTTGAAGTCAAATATTGTCTTCACTGTTTTGCTTTGTTCTGATTGTTTTGCTTCATTTGACATTCTGTTTCAATTGGTTTTATTGTGTTTTCTTTTTGGTTTAATTTTGCTATACCTGACAGAATGGACAACTATTGTGTAGATAATATATACTATAGTAGGGGCTGGGAATTTAGCTGAGTGGCATAACCACCTTCCTGGCAAGTGCAAGGCCATGAGTTCCATCCTTGGCACACACACACACAAAAAGTATAATATGGTAGCTATTGTTGTTTTCTTAGTATCCTGCTTTGAAGTTCTGTACCAATTTTGCCACATTGTTTTAATTGGCTTTGTTGTGTCTTATTTTGTCAGATTTTATTATCTTTAAAGTTTAAAAAATTAAAAGAAACAGTTTAAAAAGATCTCCCACAAAAAATACATTAATAAAATTTAAAAAGTTTAAAAACTAAACATGCTAGAAAATATATATTTTATAAGACATGTCATTTACATGTTTTCTTCTTGGGCAATGTTGCCTACCTGTAATTCCAGGTGCTTATGACTGGTGAGGTAAGAAGAACATGAATTGAATGCCAGCCTGGGCAACATACCAAGGCCCTGGCTCAAAATACTGTATACCTATATTGAATATTTTAATGATAAAAATAATATAATGGTGTTAATATAATAAATATTACTAATAAAGTTCTTGTGAATTTTGTAATGTCAATATTCTCTGCTGGTTTGTAATTGTATTCTTGTGGAAGTTTCCTAGCAGAGATATTAGTCTTGAAACATTATAACTAAAACATGTTTGCCCACAAAGTCATACATGAAAAGAATAAAATCATCTATTAGCCCATCACTTAGTAATCCACATTAATTCATTAAAATGAAAGTAGGAATGTCATATATTTAGAAAACATAGTAAGTAAATAATAATACAATCCTTCCTGTTCCAAGCTTTCACCCACTTTCTCTTCCACTATAGCATCTTTAAGGATTTATGTTAGATTATATTATAGATAGGAGTATATAACTTGAACTATGTGAAATACTAATCATTGACTAATAATTTTATGTTACTCTTAATAGCTGATTCTAAAATTTATTTTTGAACTTAATACTATGTTTTAGAACTCTTTCTTTAGAAAATAGAAAATACAAAACTGTACTGGGATTAAAATTATCATACAGATTTAATAGATTTAGCTTCAGTAGTGCTCTGTTGATAAAAATATATTTTTTATTTTGCTACTCCAGACTTTCTAGATATGTCTGTATATATCTAATCTAATCTAATCTAATCTATATCTATATCCATATCCATATCTTTAAAGTTTAGTTCATAGTAGTAAAATCATTAACTCATGGCACAAGCTTCACGTTTTCATATATATTCTAACCTACTTATCAAAATTGTTGTATTAGTTAAATATTTACAAAATATAGTTTTGTCATATAAACACTTTTTCCAAATCTTTCCAAATAATTTCCAAATATTTCCAAATATCTTTCCAAATGTTTCCAAATAATTGATTGGAATTACACTATGTTTTCTGAATTATAAGTTGAACGTTTTTATATGTGATTACTTATTTCTGTGCTTATGTTTCTCTTTCAATATATTGGCTCTTCATGTGTGTTGTTTCTTACTTTCTTCTTGATTTCTCTAACTTATTGATAAGTATAACTTTGTACATTATAAAATAAAGAATCCAGCATTGCTATGTCCCAAAACTTTCTTATTGAAAATTAATTTTCCAAGGTAATATAGAATTCATTTCTTAATCAGTTTAGAAATGAATATGAATAGTTGCTTTTAGCTAATTACAGCAAAGTAAATCTAACTTTCTTTATTTTTAAAAGATCATTAAGTAGTTTAAATTTCGATGTATTTTGTAATTTGTGATCTTTCTTTTACTGTAACTGGATTGAAAACGGATTTTGTTGTTCTACTTCCTGATATTTTAAAGTAATTTTCAGAGTCCAAATTAACATATTTTTAATTTAAGTAATTTTATTTGGACATAAAAGAATTTTATTTGGACATAAAAGAAGTTTCATTCTAAAAGAAAAAATTGAGCAAGACAAAAGGTCATTATATTTTAAGAATTATTTTTCCCCATGTGGGCTGGCTTTTAATTAGCCAAAGAAGAAGAAGAAAAAAAAAGACGAGGAGTAACTTAATAGTACTCTTTTGACAATATTTGTCACAATTTTAAACTGCTTCCTGAATGAAAACTATTTGTAATTTTTATGTTATATAGATCAGCATTGTATACTACAAATATATACAACTTTTACTTGACAATGTAGATGTTAAATAATTTTATAAATAAAAATAAATTCTCTATTTTGGAAAACATTTCCATGAATATGATGTTAATATTACTATAGCAGTTTACACTCTTTCTAAAGACACAATTGGGTCTCTTCACACTGCCTTTTATTTTCATTTTAAGAGTTCCTAAGTCAGTATGGAGATTCCTCAAAAAACTAGGATTGGAAGTTCCATTCAACCCAGCTGTTTCCCTCCTGGGTATTTTCCCAGAAAAATTGAAAAGTTCACATCTCAGTGATATATGTGCACCCACGTTTATAGCAGCACAATTTGTAATAGGTAAATCTTGGGGAAAATGCCCATCATATGCAAAATGGATGAAAAAGATGCAGTATTTTTATACAATGGAATATTACTCAGCTATAAAAAGGATGATCTTGAGGCTTTTATAGGTAAATGGAGGCAACTTGAGACTACCCTTATAAATGAAATAAATCAGACTCACATTTTTAAATATCATATTGTCTCTGTAGTATAAAAAATAATAAAAAACTGAAAGGGTAATAAGATCCAAAATGTAGAATAGATATTGAGATAATGAAAGGGAAAGAAAGTGCTGTAAAGTATATAACTGTATTTATGTTTAAGTGTGTAAGACAGATAACCATACTACTAAGTTATTGTTAGTTCATCAAACAGAATGGTTTGTACTGTCATTGTCTGATTGTCCACTTTTTATGCTTTGATTTTGTGACTTGAACAACTACTTCTAAGATAACAATATGTAATTTATCAACTAGTGATTCTTACTAGTTTTTTTATTGAAATTCTGTATTTCTACTCTTTTTTCTGTTTTGCTTTTTTTTCCTCTAAATTAAAAAAAAAGAGTTCCTAGTAACAGAACTTTAATGATTTAATGGTCACAGCTTTGACAAATTCAGGAAGAAAACAAAATTAGAAGAGGAGATGACAATAAATAGAGTAGAATTATATAGTTCCCTTAAATAATAAGGTCTCAAGTATCCTTGATGGAAAAGATCCTGCCAGGCATAGCGGCAGAACTGTAGCTGTTGTTCTCGCAGCTGTACACTTCACAAAAGAGCAGTTCAGCACTGTCCAGTTCAGCACTGGACCAGATGCCAGTGGGTAGCCATGGAAGCACAGATAGTAGGGAAAAGGGTGTTGAACTGTCCAAACTCTGACCACTCCTGTTCACCAACACCCAGACCAACAGCCTGATTGTTCTCATCCACGATGAACAACAGAGACACTGCAGTCAGTAAACTCCAGTCACGAGAGGAAGTCTGGAGAGTGCTTCAATGTTGTTTTGGGGATTCCAAAGAATAATCTTCCAAAACTGATATCTAGAGTGTTAATTCACCCTTGAAAATGGAGCTCAAAATAAAGATGTTTATTTTCTCAAATACTTTTTAAAATAATGGATACAATAGGAGAAAAGTCGGTATCATAGAAAAGGAAAGATGTTTATTTTATAAATCAGAAAAAGTTCTTAGACTCATCCAATAGTATTGTTTTTATATAGAATTACATAGTTACAAAACGCAACCATAATAGTCTTCATTTTTTGAAATACATGTGTAATAAGAATTGTCCTCTGGACATTACTCACATTAACCCCACCTTGGGCTTCAGTGCACAACCCTACACACACACACACACACACACACACACACACACCCCTGCAGCTGGACCGAGCTTGCTGAGCTGGACAGAGGCTGCTCCTGAGGGTGGGGTGGGAGGCCCCATGACACACAGCTTTGCCCAAGCACTCTTCTCATTTTTTATCCTGCTTTTGTTTTTCTTCTGTATACAATTAGTAGTTGAACAAAAGAGGAGGACCCTGCTCCTCCAGAGGCCCTGGCAAGCTCAGTTGCTCACCAACCAGGCTGGTCCCAGCTGTGCTGAGGCCTCCTCGGCATTCTTAGTTCAGAGGCAGACGTTTCTTTCATGTCTCTTGGGAAAATTTATGCCACAATATTAAGTATCATTGTTATTCTTTGGATAGTTTGGCTTTTAAAATTATTGAATTAGTAAATGCTTCTAATATGTAATAAATACTTTCATTGTGGGGAATTGGAAAACGCACAGTTAGGATCTTTGTTTCTTCTCCTCGCTGGTCCCTCCCTTCCATTCCTCCCCTTCCATCCTCAGAAAAACTGCAGAGATGAAAAGGGAATCTAGTTTGTTTGTTTAAAAATCTAGAAACTAGAGCAAATTAACTCTCTATACTATTTTAAACTGTTTAAATCTGCAGTCTAAACTTTATATTCAAATTTATACTGGCAATTCATATTGTTTCAATTATGTACATGAGTTAGTATACTCATGCTTTGTAGGACTGTATAATTATCCCTAAAAATACAAACAGATTAGAGTGAATTCCTAGCATCAGGAGTTAGATCTAGCAGTTTTGATTGATCCTTTTTATTTAAACTTGATTATTACAATAATTATTTATTTTCAATCTTTGTATAGCTATTTCCATTTCAAAGTAAACTAACTTCTCATGACATTCTCCTCAGAATTTTTCTGTAATTTCTTGAAACATGGAGAAAATTGTTTCATGCTTAGCATGTTTTTCAAGATTTTCTACCTTGTGATTCTAGTCAGCCTGACTTTGGTGGAAAATATGTTCTGCTGTCCACATGTACCATGATTTTCACTGTCTTTCTCTAAAAACACTACACACATACAATATAAAAATATTCATTGTATAATAACTAAGATTCTCTTGACCTGATACATCTTTCTCCATTTATAAATGTAATCCTGTCCATCAAATTGCAATTCAAAGGTCAGCTTTTGCAAGACTTTTTCATCATATTTTATAGGGGATAGTTCCTATGCTGAGTCCAAGTACTTGCTAATACAGTGTTACAGTATTATACCTTATAATACAGCATTATAATTTCTCCTTTATCTCTCTCTTAACTTGAATCTATTTTAATTACTTATTGTTTGTTTTTCAATATAGATATCTTCCATGATGACCACTTCAAATTTGTTTTTCACAAATAAAAAGGTCAATAAATACAAGCCCTCATCTCTAGTTTGGGCACTACAAAAAGTTAGAGACCATACTGTGTTCACCTTTAAATAAACACTTAATGTATTGGAAGATAATATAAATTGTTTTGTTTTCAGCATCAATTAAATGGAAATGGTTCTGAAAAACATTTTTACAAAGAAATAAAGATGCATGAGTTTTCATATGCAAATTAGTACTACTGATAGAAATCCTTTGAGTAAAAAGTCATTTTAAAAGTTGTATGTTTTCTTGGATACAATTTGTATCTCCAAATACTGAAAAATTGAAAATTGTAAGAGCAAGAACGATTTCTGATACAGTAAAACATAACAGCAAATCTTTACAAAAAATCAAAGCATTATTTATCCTAAGCATTTTGTTTGCATATTACCAGCTCTAGCTAGTGAATGAGAAATTAGTAGTGAGAAAAGAATGGAGCACAAGTACACACCAGAATTTAATAAATGCCAGAATGAGAGAGAAAGATTGTTTATCTAATTAAATATTCCAAACTGAGGGCCTAGAGAATAATGTTTTCCATGAATATAATCTTTGAATATATCTACACTAAATTTAAAAATTTAAATGTTTCATTAGCTAATATATAGAAAAATAACTTTACATATTAATGGGATATAATGTAATACTTGATTGTTCATTTTGTAACATTTATATCAGTTCACACATATTTACTCAAACATTATCATTTCTTTATGGTGAAAACAAAGTATAGTACTAATAGCTTTCTGAAATATTCAGTGCTTTATTGTTGTCTGTAATCACCTGATTGTGCATCGCACACCAGAAATTTTTTCTGCTTCTTGTAAGCCCTCATTTATGTATTTCTATTAATTTTAACTTACTGTTTCAACATATATCAGAGCTTCAGTATATTTCTAAAGCACATATTAATTCAAACCAATTAAATCCAAATATTTACCACGTGCCTATGATAAGTATGCAAAGGTGTAAGAGGCACTTTCGCTTTTAAGAAGGCTGGCTAACATAAACATTGTCATAAAAGAGTGCGGTGAAACTGAGGTTATTGCATAAAAAGTAGTAGAGGAACCATAAAGGAGGAACATTTACCTTGTGCTAGAGAGGGTTTGCAAGCCTGTCAGAAAGCTCGAGATAAAGATAGGCAGTTAGGAGGGCGAGAAAACCAAATAGAAAACCCAAGCAGAGGACAAAATGTGATTAAAAGCAAAAAGCATGACTCATCAGAGCTGGAAACCACAGGCAGATCCAAGGGAATCTGAAAGACAGCAGCTCTCAAACGACATTAATGGAAAAAGCAGTATTTTTAACGTGCTAGAATTTGATGGGTAAAAACACATTTGTTTGCTTTTTCTTTTGAATTAGACGTTTTAAAACAAACAAACAAACTGACCTTTAGTGTTGGGAGCCAGTCCTAATGGGCATGCGCGCAAGATGGCGCCCGCACTCCGCCTATACCGCTCCCCCGCCCATCGTGTGCCCAAGATGGCGCCTACATCCTGCTTCCGGGTTCTTGCTCAGGTTGCAACCAGCACCAAATATGGCTACACACAATCTGCCCCGCGCTAATGGCCAATAGCTTGCCTCCACGTAGAACC